>VYZQ01039904.1:352915-404689 GCA_013400655.1 Mystacornis crossleyi
AGCAAAGCAGGACAGTGACCTGACAGCTGGCGAGGAAGAAAGAAAAAAGGAAAAAAAAAAGAAAGAAGCCAAGAAGACCTCGGAGAGATGAAGGTGAGGAAGACTGAAGCCACTCCCCCCCAGCTGAGGTGCAATATGTCCCATTCTCCACCACCTCAGCCACCTTCAATAAAAACAAGCAGCAGGGATAAGTCTCTGCAAGCCACACCTGCATCACCATGAGGTGGTGGTGTTCCAAAATAAGACGCTTTTGAGCACATATATTTTTGGCCCTGTAGGAGGCTGAAAGGTTGTTTTGCCAAACTTGTTCTGTTGATTTCTGAAGAGAGGTTAATAATAAACCTAACCAAAAAAAATTGTTTAAAACACAGCTGATCTAGATTAGGCCATGTTGGCTGTCCCCTGAATGCTAAGTAAGCTCACATATTAATCTTTCAGTATTAAATCCCATTGGTCAAAAAAGATGCTGTTTTTCTTCTCTAAGAAAGATCTGGCACAGGATGGGTTTACTGTGTCACCAAGTCGCTCGTTTCAGTGCAGGAGCACAAAAAGGAGCTGCACAAGAGGTTGCTGTGATTTACGGTGGAATTGGCCGCAGGCTGAAGTAATTCCTCCATTAGTAAATTGTAGGTCTGAAAAAGCAGAATTAATTGAAACCTGCTGATTTGTAGCTTACAAAATAACACAAACCCAAGTGTGAAGCTTGCTAACTCTTTCCTTTACATGGCAGCAGTCAGCTGGCTAAGGAAGATAACACTGGATTGTGTTTGTTGCTCATCTTAGAAGAGTTTCCCCTTTTTTTCCCATCTCCACTCAACCTTTTTTTTTCCCTGTTGTTGTAAACGCAGTATGATTATGAAGATATTACAGCTATATCTTCAACATCACTGGAAATTCCCACTATAGGGGGCTGTAGCACTCTGGGACTTGACCTCTACTAACCTCACAGTCTACTTGCACAGCAAATATCATCTCTCTGCAATACAGTAATATTTCCTCACAAGTTACTCCACAATGAGACATTTGAATCCAGGCTTTTTATATTTCTCCTTTGTGACATGGGATTTCTAACTCTGCCTGTGCATTCCATTGAGGAGCCAAGAGTTCCTATAAAACACTGTTTGCTTTCTTTGCAATAAATGTTCCCCTCTGTGCAGATGAACAGCATTTATTTATCAGACCCATTTGGAATCCAGCTTCCATTTCTAAACAGACAAGCTGGAAATAGATGATCTTTAAGGTCCCTTCCAACCCAAGCCATTCTATGAAAACAGAAAAAAAACCCCCAAACAACCAACAACATCACCATAACACTAGGAAATAAAAAAATCAACCTCCCCAAAAACCTAATGAAAACACCTTCTTATATTTTTTTGTTATATATTCCACCTGCCTTTGGAAGGATATGGTTATTTTCCATTTTACCAGACCTTGAATTCTTTCTTTGCCAGCATATTGTATCCTCCTTCTTGATGTTCTACTCCTACATAATACTTCTCTGCAGTGTTGTGAAGTCTTGGCTAACACTGTGCCTGATTCCCTCATGTATTACTGGAGGCTGTTAAGGCTTTGAGGGACTTGAGCAGAGAGTTAAAAATACCATCACTTCCATAGCTGAAGACTGCTTCTTGCAATAGGTTGAAAGTGATGCAGAGCAAGTGGTTTGATAAGTCATTGCAGTTACTGAAAAAAATTTTTAAAAATAGTAATTAAAAAAAAAATCCCCAAATACCACTCATTCTTTTGTGGACCTTCCTGCTCAAAAATGAGTCTACCATCTCTCCTACTACATCCCTTCTGTAAGTGTCTCAGGTCAAGCGGAGCGGAGGAAGGACTGATTTGCTCCAGTGCCCAGGCAAAGGAAATAATGTGTTTTAGGAGTGCCAGACAAATGATGGATTCGAATTGTCCCTGTATGAAATCTGGCAGCTACCACCAAGGCCACACCTCCAGCCTGCAAAGCACAAAGTGTTACCAATAAAGAATATGTTCACCAGGGCGGGCACGTGAGCAATAATTATTGAATAATTATAATAGCGGGGAGACACAAAGAGATAACAGTTCCACATCTGGAATTGTCTGCAAAACAAATTCAGTTCTCTGCTAGCATCAGTCTAATCCTTCAGTGCATGCTCAGACATCAGGCAACAGCCACTACAGCAGTGCTGGAAGGGCATTTGGGGGACTGATCTGCAGAAAGCAGAGCAGTCACAGAGAAGAAAAGCAGTTCAGGGTTATGTGTGTAGATGCACTAAACTCTCCTTTATTTGTTTACTTTCCCCCACGCACATGCACTGCGGGCCTTCAAACCTCAGCTGAATCCTAATTCTGATACTAAAAAAACCACAACAAATTGCACTTACATAACTGCTCATCCAAGCACGGCGTCTCTGGGCACTTCAAAACAGTAAAGTTAAACGAAGCATTCAATACACACTTATTAAAATAAAGTATCCACTAGAGAAACCTGATGGGCTTGCAGAGCACTGCAAAACAGTCAGAAAAAAAATTAAAATATACACATATAACAACCAGTAGCAGATAGAATTCCTGACGGAAGAAAAAAAAAAAAATCAAATTCTCCAGAAAGCTTCACAAACCCTAGCAAGATCTGGACAAAGTTTTAAGAGAGCTCATTTAAGTGCTAACTAAAGCAGGCGCTGAGAATTCAGGATGCATAGAAAGATTTAAAATTCCTAAGAGGTGCTATCACAGTCTCAGGGGAGCTTGCAGTGGGTACCTTGCTGAACATATTAACAGTTCAAGTCTTGCTGGAAGTTTTTAGTAAAGAAAAACTAGGGCACTAGATAGGAACAAATGCATGGAAGTGGTTCATATATACACATGTGAGCAAAAAACCTAAGCTGCTTTTGCATAGCAATTGACAAATTTTAATTGGGGACTAGCACGATCAAAAAATTCCCTCTTGAAACAGATTTGTAAAGTGAAGTTACTTGAATACTGAAATAAATGACCTGATTTTTCAAAATATGGAGCTATTCATCATAGCCTATTGAAGTTCAATAGAGTTGCAAGCACTCAGCATCTTCCAAAGTCAGGAAATTCTTAACTAGCTTCCTGGAAAAAAAAAAAAAATTAGATTGGGTCAACTAATTTATGGTCCTTAGCATTCATTTTTAACTCTCTCCTTAATATGAATCAGGAAGCTTGAAGCATCAGAAGATATCAGCAGTATTCCAGAATGAAGGATACAATACTTTATCCAAATATTTTGGGATTTTTTTCCCTTAGCTCTTCCCTGCCAACCCCTCCACAGACTTGTTTTTAATGTAACATAGTAGAAGAATCATCTTTTAAAGGGGTACAAATTGTGTATATGTGAATATATGGGGACTGATGGATAATCATGGTGACACCCATGAAGAAAATTGACAATCAGCCTCCCATTTTGGTAGCAAAATGTTTAAGAATCTTTCAGATAAGTGGCACTACCCTTTTCCAGTGAGTTAAGGATATCAGGTCCTGATCAAAAATTGAAATATTTCATTGGAAAGTAGATGACAAAGTACCAGGCTGACAGAGTCCCTTATTTAGACAAGAAGAAAAGGAAAAGAGAAGAGAGCTGTAATGCAACCTCTACATCACTTATTATAAGACACAGGGAAGGGTAATCTACAGCTATAGCTCTCCCTCTTAGAAGGCCCATGGATAAAAATTGACACAGTGTCACTAAAAGCAATTTATATCTCCTGGCTGATGCAACTCAGCACACTCAAACAGCAACCAAAGAATAGGCCCACGTTGTTTATAGAAATCAACAATCCAGGGCTTCAGTTTTTCTCTGTCTATATAAGACAACTCACTTTAACCTCTTTATAGAGAGAAATATTTTACATATCTACATAGAAGAGCTGAACATGTTTTACCTGTTAATACACATTTAGGCTCAACAGGTGGATGACAGCTCTGGTGTACTGCACTTACAGGGCAGCACAGCATTTGCCTCTAAGGAGAAACAGTGCTAAGATCCAGTTTGGAACCAAGAGGTTTTCAAAACTCTCAGCCAAAGAAGACAACATTCTGTCGCTGCTAGGAAACTTCAAGAGATGGTTTTCCAGGCAGATGTAACTATAGTGTCTCTCTCAATAGATTCATATTAAAAATTAGAGGAATAAAATTTTCTCAGTTTCAAGATGGAGTTGAAACAGAAGCAAGCGTGGTGTTTGTTTAAAATAGCAACAAAAGGCTAATGAAGTCTCTCAAATAATTCTGATTATACCCAATAGTGTTTTTCCTTTTCTAATTTCTTCAGCATTCCTTGTTCTTTGAGTTAATTCTACCACTCAAATCCAAGAGAGAATAAAGAATCAGCTGCATAACATTTAGTCAATACAGATAAGCTTACAGAAATATCCCCTACAAAAATCAATGTGCAAATTCAAGCAGGCCATTCTGATCAGGTGGAATAAAGGTTGTACAAGGTTGCCAATTATTTTGGCTTCTATTGTATTTTTGGAATATTTATAAGCAAGGGAAGTCACTTGCTGCCGACAAGATAGGATCTAGCTAAAACTTTGACCCCTGTTCTGTCCTCTTGACCAGCTTCATTCCAGTAATATTGTGTAATTAATAATGCTGTATAGTGCTGTATGATGCTTAATAGTTGTAATTTTTGTTAAGATATAGCAACGTTTATAAGCAGAGAAAAAGATAAATAATTTTCCAAAAAGTTGATTTTTCTGAGCAGTTGGCGAGTTTGACCACAAAAATTTGCTAGTGAGGGAAAGAAGTGCACCAAACCGGTCATATTTTTTGCCACTTTTCAATGCCCAAAATAAAGATCTACCCTCTTTCAAGAAATTAAGCATCCCTATCCTCCCTCAGAGCACAGTGAATGTACTTTCAGTGTGAAATCTCCATTTCAATAGGACCATCTCTTTTCAGACTAACACTGGGACATTTCAAACAATTATATAATCATTAAATTAAGCCCAAAAAGCTTCTTCAAGGTATTACTGCCATCACTGTATAGATGGCTAAAATAACTACAAAACAGTTTAATGACTTGCCCAAGATTGCACAGTAAACATTTGAGAAAAATGGAAAAATGATGATTCAAAGAGAGCAAAACATTCATAGTTTTTTTTTTTTAAGCTGTTCACAGACTGGAAAGCAATTACTTAGTGGTCCTCAAAGGATGCCATGAAGGATGCTTATCTCTATTCCTGAGTACTGAAAATTACCAGTGACAGACAGCAAAAAAGGATTGCAACCAGGAAAAGAATAAAAAAAAAAAGAAGAATTAGGCCTATAGAGCTCATTTCTCTCCAGCTCACAAGGCAAATTTGTTGGCCTGAAAAGCATGCTCACCGAATTGCAGCTTTGAATATATTTCTCATGGTGTGACTCCACAGCTGCAAAATCCCAGCTGCAATTAGGGAACTGTAGGGCTGGATCTTCCATCACTGCTGTGCGCGCCGGCTCTCCAGCGGCGGCTGTGGCAGGCTGCAGCTGGCCTGCAATCAGCCCCAGCTGCTGTCAAGCAGCAAGGCAGTAACTGCAATTGTGTGTAAACAGTAGTAAAACACTCATTTCACAGGTGTGGAAATGGGCTGAAAGTGCTTCGTGTGGTTTCAGTCCAGCACTTCAGTCAGGTGGATACGACTTCCTTGGGAGAAGTCACGGAACGTGGTTTTACGCCATCAGACAGGGAGGGGTGATGAGGTGAGTGTTAAGTCTTCAAACAGCCAAAAACATAATCACTGAATTTCAAAGTAAAATCACTTTAGAGCAAAAAAAAACCCCTCACGACTCCAGTTGTGAGCCATCCTCCAACGATTCAAGATTTTGATGGTGCCTTTTTCTCCCGTTTGTCTGAGAGGAGGATTCTCATGTCATCTGTAGCATGGTTGCTCTCAAAAGAAATGCTGCATCAAATGGTTCACAGATGCTAAGGATGAATTAACAGAATGGTGGCTTACATCCAAACCCATAAATTCATTCCTTCCTCAATATTCAAGCTGACCCTAAATGAACCATTTTGGTGAATCCTTCTGAGTGCAAGCTCTAAAGGGTACAAGTACAACTCTTATTCAGCTGGTCTAAGTCTAAGATAATTTCACCACTTGAAGACACTGACAAAATTAAAAGGACTTATTTAGTGCTTAACATTCACTTGAACAATCATTTATTGTATAGCTTTATTTGACCTGTGGCATGTGGCTATGCCATCTTTCCCATCCTGGATCCCCCAGTAAAGCCCATTTAACATTTAGAGAAGAAAAAGGTGCTGAGACTCAAAATCGATCTCATGGGAAACCAACACGGCCCACATCTCCCCACTGCAGGGTTTAATTTCAAGCTTCCAGTGCTGCTCAGGAATTTCACATTTCATTCTTATGTAGACAAAACCACCTCTCCACCTCTCCAAGAGTTAAGCAAGCCTTAAAAGAAAAAAAAAACAAACCCAAACCAACAGTACCCAAAATGTTGAAAGCTGTCACATCAAAGACAAGACAAAAAATATTCTACCAACCATCCTCTGCAAATCCACCTCCTCTCTTTCAGTTTGTTCCAAGTGTAAAGCTCCAGAAGAAGAGGAGCTGCTCTGCCATAAACTGTTGTCTAACATGAAGACATTAACTAGGCCAGGAGGTCTTTTGTAGATAAAGATGAAGGTAGTTGATGACCTGCCAGCTCCCTTCCTGCCTCCTACGGGTCTGTCGCTTTACCTGCCTCATCGGCCAAGCATCAAAGAAAAGTTCTGTTCCCCTTGGAAAGGGTTTTGCTGTTCTGACACAGTGCTGGCACACACGGCACGAGATGCATTGCCTACTGCTGCAACAGTTGGGAAGGAATGCCAAGCCCCATCATCGTGAGCAGACTGTTTATCACTGACACCAGAAAGCTGCTGGAATGGAAGGACTTGGGCCCAGCAGTGCCAAAAGGGGATGTTTGGCCTGGCAGTGAGAAGATAATAGGATGCCACAGGGCTGTCCTAACTTATGGTACTGGCACTACTCTTTGGGTAGAGCTCGCTATCTTGAGTTGGCAGAAAGACACCAGAGTTCAATCCTTCTCTCCCCAAATGATTCTTCAATCTGTCACAAAGAACAACTAATGGACACTGAAAGGAAATAGGTGATATTTTTTCCCCCCATGTTAGAGACATTCTCCAATATACAGTTTGAATTTCCCCTTTGGAAGATAAAGGGTACAAGCAGGAATTAACCTAATTTAAAGATCTCTGCTGTTGGCCTACAAAAGGAACAGATGATTCAGTAGTCAGAGACTGATTTGTTGTCACCATTTATTCCAAGATCCCTGTTTACTCTAATAAATCCTTATGCTCTTGGCCTTACTCCTGAGGACAAATAATCACCAGGTCTTCCTCATCTAACAGGGTCAGGAAGATAAATGCCCAAATCCACTCAGCCTCGCAGACAGCGACAGCTTTGGGCTTTCATGCTGTTCCTTCACAGCTACTTCTCTTCATGCTGTGGGGTCCTCCAGGGATGATTTGTCATGGTCCATAGCAAGTTGCCTAACAGTTCCTCGCATAATTCAGTGACAGGTTACATCATTGTTTCTCCTGGAGTGCCTCAGGGGGTCTCCTCCTCCTTGCTTTTCCCTTTGCCAACTTCTACTCACATCTACCATCTCAGCAGGGATGTTACTTGAAGCAATGACAATGTTTTGGAGCAGGTTCCAAGGTAAAATAGTTTGCATCCATTATGAATTCTGTTATAAACTATACTTGCATCCCACAAAAAACCTCCAGGAGAGGAAACTTTTAAAGACAGTGGAGACTCAAAGATCCCAGTGTTTTATTACTGACCTAATCTCTCCCTTAAGAAGCAAAAGTAATCTTGCTGCAGAAGCAGTTTGGGAGATATCACTTGAATAAAATAATAATAGGAATAAACTCAGTCAAATCCCTTTCCTTACAGGTTATTAAAGCCTCTTGAAGCAGGGGAAGTGTCAAGAATAAAGCTTAGGACAAATGGCTGGATATATTTCTTACTTTCATATGTGAAAAGTAACTCAAGAGCCTTGGAAGAAAGAATCACTTCCTTAGGTATTCTGATTCAGTGAGCTAGGTTGAAATTCATTCCAAAACATGTTTCCCATCATTACAAAGGGACATTTGAGTCAACTATATTCTCAAAGTATTATTTACATCCACTTCTCAGGATTTCATCAAATGCAAAGTGACTACGCTGATTGAATGGACTCAGATCCTTAATTGCATTCAGAAAAGAGAGCTGCTTGAATTTTATTTATTCACTTACTGATTTATTATTATTATTATTATTTAGCTGTCTGCTTCCAGCTGCAGCTCTGTCTTTGCTGCTTCATTAACCTGACCACATATCTGTGTTTCAAACTCAGCCCAGAATGTCCACACAGGAAATATCTCTGCAACACTCGGGGAAGCCATGCCCTGCATCTTATGGCCAAATTGTGGGTTACATTTTTAATGAACACCTGTTCAGGTTTCCTACACAGTAAATAGATATTCTCCAAGAGACTGTGTGTGTACATCTAATGTCAGGTCCTAGAAAGAGTTGCAATGGCAAGGGAGCATCAGTACCTATCTTCCTTTTGCTGTTCCCAAAGGAAATGTTTCCTTGCCATCACAACCCTAACACACAGCATTTGCTACTTGTTATATTCCTCTCCCAACAGATGTTTAAGCCAGATGTTTCACTGCCAGTTTCTGATTGGTTCACAAGGCAGACAGTTTGTTCTTAACAAAGAGGGATGAAAAAAAACAGGAGAAATTTACACAGCACAATTGAGTTACACTTCCAGTTTCCAGGAGAGCACTAGTGAAGTTCCAGTGGGATGCAGGAAAACAAGATCCAATCATGAGAAAAGGTACCTATGTTGACCAGTTTGCCCTTCAAGATAAAGGTTGTAGAAATGCTTCACACAATGTCACTCAGATCACCATCTAGACGTGTATTTACCAATTCCTGAAACAAGAAAATTAATTGAACCACTGTTCTCCTATTTTGTATGACTAGCCAGCAGAATATGCATTTTCAGAACATTCACAGGCTCAGATTCCAATGCCAAAGATAACCCTGTTAGAATTCAGGGCATTATGCTGCACATTAAAATAAACTCTTTAGAACAAGGTAATAAGAATTCTTATTCCTCCGGCTCCTGGGCGTAAGATTACCTCAGCAAACTCAGAAAGTTTTTCCTTACCATCCCATCATCATTAGAATGGCCTGCTCAGAATTCAGTATTGACACTTGGTGTCCCCTATTTAATCTGACGATGACTACAAATGTCAGGCTTTGTCCTCTTGGACCAGGGTTGCCATCGATGCCTGTCAATTCTTTACTATGCCTTTTTACCTTCCTTTCAGCTGCTGTTACATTACATGGTGAAGAAGAAAATACGTTTTCTTTCTGTTGACTATAAATACCTTAATCGCACTTCAAAGTAGCAGGGGGGAAATAATTGCAAGTGGTGAAAAACACTGCTAAATGCAAATAAAAAGAAAAAAAGAGAACCCCTCTCCTTAGTGGATTGATGCATCTATATACATATTTGATACATGACCTTTCTATACTCAGGTGCACTGCAGATATGTCATGGATCGCTCTATATGAATAAGATGATCTTCCTCCCAAATATACCACTAGCAAGTCTGACCCAATATTATTTTAAAAATCCAGAAATTATGTACAATACTCTTTTCTGTTCCCTACTAGACACTTATCTTTTTTTTTACCTCCAGGTAGGACAGTTTATAAAAGCAACTCCTTTCCCAAATGCCTACTGGAAGCAACAGGATTATTACGTTACAATCAGCTCCACACAGACAAATGTTTTATTCATATCACACAACTAAAAAAAAACAGATGCCAGTTAATTTTATCTAAATAAAACCCACAACATGGCTTTTAAATGATTTCAAATTCTTTTCTTAACCTGCTGATGTATATTTTACTTACTTGGGATGAGTGACATCAAATGCAGATAACTGAGAGTGAAACCCCAGAGATGTTTACAGTAAGTCATGGAATCCTGGGGCCCTTCCATACATGCTGCAGATAAATGGATTATTACTAACACAATTTTAAAACAAGTGATCAAAGACAACTTCATTTCACTTAGCCAAAAGAATTTCAAACAGGAGAAAGAGAGAAATCTGCTGCCATTTTCAAGTTTGATGGCTGCTCTTCTCTTGTAATTCTTCCCCACAACCATCTGTTTCATACTTGTCATTAATATCATAATTACTGAATTGTTAGTCAGAGAATTTACAAGCACCACTTGTTATTTCTTGGAGATCAAGGGAAATTGCCATAGAAATGAAAGCTATGGTTTGGAAGATATAAGCACAGGAATCTTTTTCCTGGGATTTGAGCTTGTTCCAGATCTGAGGAAGTTTAGGCTACACTAAAGATTTCTGAATGCTGTTAATTAGACCATATAACACTCTCTCATTCAATATAAAACATTTTACATAAGTAATAGGGGGAAATATTGTAATCACACAGGCCAACAGGGAGCAAAGCTACTTAATGAACCAGAAAGGAAGAATTATTTTACAAATGCAGGAGAACTACAAGGCCAGCGTTTCCCCAGCCTGAGGTATATTGGCAGAGCAGCAGAGGGAGGCCAGAAAGGGAGGCAAGACATAACACCCATCAGAATAGGGTTAACCAAGAATATCTGACACAAAGAACACTTTTTCAACAAGTACTACATCTCCTAAAACACATAGTACCTTAAACAACTACTGGAATCTTAGATACCAAATCTAGGTAATAATTAGTCTACGTGAGAATAGCTGGAGAAACAAACTTTCCTATCTGCTGTGTGGAACCTGCCTTCTCTAAACTACAGTATTTGGTGATCGTAGAATGGTTTGGGTTGGAAGGGACCTTCAAGTTCACCTTGTTCCACCCCTGCTGCCATGGGCAGGGACATCTTCCTCTAGACCAGGTTGTTCCAAGTCCCATCCAACCTGGTCTTGAACATTTCCAGGGATGGGGCATCCACAGTTTCTCTAGGCAGCACGTTCCAGCACCTCACCATGCTCAAAATAAAAATTTTTTTCCTAATATCTATTCTAAACTTACTCTCTTGTAGTGTGAAACCATTCCCTTTTGTTCTGTCACTCCAGGCCCTTGTAAACAGTCTCTTGGTTGTTGGTTCCCTTCAAGTACTGAAAGGCCACAATTAGGTCATCCCAAAACCTTCTCTTCCCAATTTCTCTTAACCTTTTCTTCAAAGCAGAGGTGCTCCAACCCTCTAATCATCTTCGTGGCCTCCTCTGGGCTTGCAGCAGCAGGCTGATGTTTTTGCTGTGCTGGGGACCCCAGAGCTGGGATGCAACTCTGCAGGTGGGGTTTCACCTGAGTGGAGCAGAGGGGCAGAATCCCCTCCCTCCCCTGCTGCCCACACTCCTCTGGATGCAGCCTAGGATGTGTTTGGCTTTCTGAGCTGCCAGAGCACATGGCTAGGTCACGTCCAGCCTCTCACCCACCAGCACCCCCAAGTCCTTCTCCCCAGCACTGCTCTCCATCTGTTCCTCCCCAGCCTGTGGTGATTCCAGGAGTTGTCCTGACTCAGGTGCAGCACCAGCACTTGTTCTTGTTAAATCTCATGTGATTTCCCACAGGCCACAGCTCAAGCTTGCCCAGTTCAGTGTCCTTCTTGAACCCATCTGACAAAAATGAACTATTCTCAAACAGCCTCTCTGCTACCAGGAAACAACAGCAAACAGAGTTCTCTGAACCGTCCCCACCAGTTATGATAACCAGTGAGCTTGGAGCTTCCAAGTTTGGTCCACATCATGCTAAACAGGAACTTTAAAAAATCCCAGCGGATTACCGAAGCAAAAATAAATAAAAATGAAAAGTGGGAGACTGGCAGACAAAAGGCTGAAGGAGAACTGCATGGGGAGAGAGACATTCACAGGGAATGAAAGGGCAAAAGTGTAAGACAAAGAGACACACATTCTGAATGGAAAAGAAATTAGGATCTAACTCCCTGTGGGGTAAAGCAAGGAAAAAAAAACACCATATGCTGGGATAACAAGGAAAAACAAGCAAAATATTTACATTTCTTTTCACATAACTGAAAAAGTATGAAGCATGAGAAAAACCAGCTTGGTACTCAGGGGGTTTCTCAGTATTGTTTTGTTTACACACAGAGACCCAGGACTTTGCTTAGAGCATCTTCCATTAGCTCTACAGAGCAGAATTACAAATGAGAAATCAGATCATTCTCTGGAAATGATGCTAATATCAGTCTCCAATGGTTAATAAGCTTCCGCATTGTGAAGGTTTTGGCTGAAATTCATGCTGCAAATCCAAATAGCACTGGGCAAACATCAGATTGGAATCCTGTAAAAAAATGCCAAACGTTTGCATCAAAAACCCAGAAAGATGAGAAAAACAACACTCTCATCATTTGACAATGTTGCTTTTCCTTCCTCTTCTCTTGCAAAGTGACACAAATGCTGGAAAGAATCTCATTTTCAGTACACTCCATGTTACCAAAAATCCTAACACAATTTATAGACTATAATTATAAACCAGACAGTGAAACATGGAGAACCTGAAGACAACAGCTGTTCTCCAACCCCGAACTAAGAATACAGCATTATCAGTCCCAAAAAGCAATTACAGTCTACAGGACCTTTAACCCAGAAAAAAATGAAAATCAAAGTCAAAGGCTGAGTTTCACTATCCAGCCTGAGATGCCAGTCCATCATTTGTGACTTTAAGCTATTGACAAATTGCTCCGTCAGGTTACGAGATACTGGCATCATTTATCTGTTACTGAAATGCAGTTAAAACATTCAAATATAATAAAGTGACACCACTACATCATGTTGGAAGGTAAGCAAGAAACAGTTATCAACCAAAATCAGTGCTTCAAGAGAGGGAACAGCACTGGTGTTTGACACATCATCAAGGATTATTTCCCTATTTCACAATGACAGGTAATGACAAAAGTGATGGCTAATAGCCCGGGCTATAGATTTTGCAGACCAAAGCAGAAGATGCCACATGGCCTTGATCTTCTTCTGAAGGCAGTGCACAGGGCTCACATTTTTGAGGGTTGTCTGAGTCTAGAGAGAATTCAACAGCCAGAACAGAATGACTGAAAAGGTTTCATAACTGGAGTAAACATTAACCTTCATAACACCTGAAAAGATATCTTCTTGTGAGAGCTGCTCTGGATTTTATTTAATTGTTGTGGGGTTTTTTTAACCTATTTTGTGTTAAGCATGCACACTGAAGGCAGAACACACTACAGCACTGTACCAGTGCTCACTGTAGTGAGCTAAAGGATCCTGGAGAGATGCATGGAGGGTACAGAGATGCTTTCCTTTACTCTGCTGTTTCTAATGACTTCTTATACTAAATGAAACTGGAATTTAGAATTTCTTCCTGCTTTGCTTGTTCATCTCTTCTCCCAGCTTGACTTTTCTTCTTTAGCCTTACCCTCAGGATTTCTTACCCCTGGCTCTGCCATGCCAAGCACTTCTTTTCTCTGTACTCAGCCGGGTCTCCCTCACTGTGACTTCAGCTGCAGGAGTTAGCAAAATTGGCTGCTTTGATTAGAA
Source organism: Mystacornis crossleyi (assembly GCA_013400655.1). Classification (NCBI taxonomy): domain Eukaryota; kingdom Metazoa; phylum Chordata; class Aves; order Passeriformes; family Timaliidae; genus Mystacornis; species Mystacornis crossleyi. The sequence continues at coordinate 366,480 of VYZQ01039904.1, forward strand.
ATGTGTGAGTGGAAGGGAGATAATAGCCTGGTTCTCTACACCTGATCTCCCAGCGAGAGGTCATTGATAGGTCAACAGCTGAAATAAGTGTCTCATCACAAGAAGAGTTTGGGAAGGAAAATCTGTACTGTCAAATAAAGTGGAGCACAGCAGCACTGGGAGTTGGAGGGGCCTGAGTTATCTATATATTTAGGTTGATTTGTGTTTAGCAAATTCTGTTCCAGGAAGGAGCTTCCAGGAACTGTAGAACCTGAAGTCCTGCACCGAACTGCAGAACAGATGCACCTGAGGGACTGGCAATTCCATCCTCCCAGAAATGGATTTGCCAAAGGGGCAAGGGAAGCTGTAGCCACTCTTCTCCAAGGCTATGCTCTCGTTTCATATGTAACCAGGCTTTAGGAATAATCTGGAAGCAAGGGGATTTCCTTAAGCCCGTCCACTGATGGGCTCTGATTAAATTATCTCCAGACTAATTCATTTGTTGATTGACACTTGTAACATGAAGACCATCCCAGATCATTTGACACTGGCCACTGGTGAATCACCAAGTTAAAGCCTTTATTTTAAATGTGACTGTTATGAATGAAATGTCAAGTAGTGACATTTGATATTTTGCACCAATTACTACTGTGCATGCGGGGACATGAGCACCATTTAAGCAGAGTCAGACTCGGGCTTTTAGGAGTTCAGGGATCAAAAGAGACATACTTCTTGTCTTGTCAAGGTTTATAGACTACATAGCTATTGAGAGTCCATTAATCATGCAGGGGGAAAAACAGCCATTATGGTTAATGAAAAAAGAGAGATGGACTCCAGGAGGATGAAATGGACAGGTGCCTGTCATGCCACACACCCTTTGCTCCTCCTGAGCAGCCTCTGGTGCATGTGTCAATCTGAAACGAATTTAAAAAATAAAGAGCTACTGTTGGGTTAAATGTGACACAGAGAGAAGAAATCTGAGATCAAGCCACACACTTTCCAAGAGTGGGAGGCAAAGAGCTGTGGAAGCTTGCCCCATTACTGCTTAACTTGAATGGCCAAAACAAGTAGAAAGTGTCCTGCAGTGTCAGGTGTGTTGAGAGTCAAAGCCCTGCTCCTTCCCTCAAGACTCTTTTATCACCCTGACATTTATAACAGCACCTGCACCACCTTGCCTGTCTTTCCCATGTCTCATGCATGTACGACATTACAGATCAGGGTTTTCATTCCACTGCATTTCAGACTGAAACTACCAAACAGAGGTGAAAGGAAGAAAGAGAGGAAATCTGAGGAAAGAGGGAAAGTGTGGTGCTAAACAGGCTTCTTTAGAGAAAGCTTAGATGTTTAGAACTAAACTTGATGGCTTTCTGAAACCTTTTGTCTGCGTGATTTTTGACACAACTGTAGAAACTGAGATTTATTCTTGACAAAGATGTAAAACTGGGGTACTTTTCAACAGAAAAAGACTTCAAAATTCTCAACTCAATACTCAGAGAGTATTGAGGCTATTATTCCCATAAGAACACACATTTCCAGCTTTCTTCTTTTCTCTTTTGAGCACACCATTGACCCTACCTACAGCTTCCCCCAGCTGTTTGTGTAGCTGCCTCTCGTTTTAGAGAGTGTGTTGAGAGGAAGCCAGCATGATGGATAACAGGAGTCCTTTGACATACCATGTCATTTATCACATAACAGCCTCAATCCTGCTGAGGGGGCCTTCTCCATATGTCACTGTCAGCTCCTGTGCCACCTCAATGCATCAAAAAGAAAAGTTTGAATATGAAGCACTGTAATTCCTAAGTCACAGCTCATTGCATCTTTCCAGACATGAAGAACCATTCTGTCTATCTGCCAGCTTGTTTGTTTAATTTCCACTGTCTCACATATGTGAGAAATTAAGTCTTCAGTGTGGAAGAAAACCAGAAAAAGTCAGAGGTCTGGCAGAGGGAAGGAAGATAAAAATCTCTAATTCCATCAGGAATCCGGTGTGACATTTTGAAGTGGAAAAAGAAAAGGCAGCCTATGAGCAATAGGTATTAGGGAATTACTGAGAATTCTACCTTCTTCCCACTCAAGGAAAGAGATTCTCTAATGGGCTGAGAGGTTCTCTAATGGGCTGATGTGAATGTAGCAAGCTTAAAGCAATGCAGATAAGCTCCTGAACTTGGCTGCCTAATGGACACCTATCTCATCTCTTTCACCCTTTGAAATGCAGTGAAGGCTTCCAGGAAAGCCTCTTGAGATTATCCAGCAGGTCTTGCTTTGGGCTACCTAAATTAATCAGAACTCACCCCCAGTGCAAGATTTCTGCGAGTCAATTCCCAGGGGACACCTGAGAACAAACAAGACGAAGCTGGAGCCGCTGCCATAACAAACCTCCCTCACCCTGCCCTGCTCAGAGCCCACTCTCTGCAGAGCACACCCGGCACCATCAGGGCATCCATGACTCTCCAGACGAGTCCAGAACAGACTCTTTTTAGTTCAAGCGTCCTTGACTGACCCATGACTGAGCATAGCTCCCACCTCTAACCGGGCAAATTGTCCTACCACCCACCCTGTCTGTGAATCACCATTTAGAAAGTCAAAGTTACAGTCTTCTTTTTCACATTCTTTTAGCAGCTTACAAAGTTTACATTCCTGGCCCAAACTTATATGAATCATTTCACAGACCCATTTCCCAGGTTAGATAAATTTGCATATTCCTTCCGGTGATTCACAGACTCCGCCAGCATGAATGGTGTTAAATTCTAAGAATTAAGATGTCAGTTTGGATCACAATAAGTGACTTAAAATATATGGTTTCCTACTTCCTTGGGTCATTGTCATATAGTCCTAATATATTTCCATTTCATAAAGATATAGTTTCCTTCCAAAAGAACCACAGGCAAGCTACAGCTTGAAAATTAATCAATAAACCTTTATTATGCTAACCCTTAATAGGATTACTAATATGAAGGAACTTTAACATGAGTTTTTTCCCCAGGAGCTGTTTATTGGCAAAACCTCATCCTTCTGTGACATTCACATTGTTACTGTCCTTTGCTGGCATCTACTCTTTCTTAAAGAGCCACAGAAGGGATATTAAGCACAATCTTCTTAAAGCAATATTTCCATTAGTCATAAGTAAGATGACTTAAAAGTTCCTATTTTTGGTGCAAATTTCAGTGTACTGAAGATCTTTGAGCAGTTTAGCTTCAGCCCAAATAGCCTTCCATTTCTGTGTCAGATTGGACCTCTTCAGCCTCTTGAATATTTGCAGTAGATGCTCTACATAGATATTAAAAAAAGGTGAAAAAACAAGAGCCTATTGAGCCTCCAGAAAGGCTATGATCTAAGTCACTAAAAAAACCCTTTAATGGCCTTTGTCATCCTATAGGCAGCTCTCTCCCTCAAGCTGCAGGATGGAACTCTGAATCAACAATATTTCCTTTGCTTTCCTTTGTCTTTCAGAGTCTGGCATAAAGACAGACTTGTTTATGTGTATGTAGGGAAAGCAGGAAGCATAAGAATGATAATTCAGCTAGGGGCAAGCCTTGGTCATTATTTGGGCCACTATGCAATGGGGTTGAATTATGGCTTGCCATGACAGTATCCTAAATAACTGTTAACAGGAAATATTATCTTACATTACAGAAACAATTACAAGAGTTAACCATTTGGAAAAGAAAATCATGCTGCTGAAGAACAGCCATTCAGCCACCACAGCTCACATTCCTCAGATAAAAATAGAAATTTCAAAGGGAAAAGAAGAGAAATCAATCCAAGCTGATGTCCAAGTAACACAACATGTTTTCAGGGTAGCACACACCAAATATTTGTGTTGCTGATTTGCACAAACACATTCCTGCAGGATGAACATCATAATTGAAAATGAGAGCACAAATGGCCACTTAAATGCCTAAACCCCAACTTGAGTAATTGTGCATGCACGCACATATCTGTTTTTCAAGTACAAACACATCCTTTCAATCCTGACAATCTGGATCAAAATGGTTTCTATTAGCATTATATATGCATTTACATGCACAGAATACTGTATCATTTGGACCTCAGAGTTTTTAGTAAACCTCAAAGCAAACTCTTTATTTAGATTTACCTGGGGTTCAAGTAAGAATTAGCAAAGACAGAGTCATACATGCACCACAGCTAGTTTGTGGAGAATTAGATATGTGCTCTTTAGGGACCAACCCATCTGAGACTGCATGTAAAATTATGGATTTGGAGCTGCCACATGTATTTCTCAGAGATTAATAAAATACTCAGGGAGAAAAACCAAAACAGAAGGGGTTTGATTGCACCTAAATTATTTCTTTTCTGTGCTTTGAAACATTTGCTGCAGACCTGGTTGCCACAACTTCTACCCAGTGGCCTAAAACCAGAAACACACAATGTTCATAAGAAATGGGTCCATGAGTTACGAAAGATCCAAGTCCAAAGGGGTGACAGTGAGCAATGGCAGAAAGTAAAGTAAGTGTTTTGTTACGGCACTTGAAGACCATAACAAACTTCTGTCCTCAGTCCACACTGTCAGAGCAGATACACATCAGCTAAAACAAGAAGAGGTATGAACCCTGTCAAAGCCACTTCATTACAGAATGATACACTCCTAGTGAGCCCCGAAACTGTGTGGGATCTGCTGCTCCAGCTGGATCCCTACAAATCTATGGGGCTCGATGGGATTCATCTGAAGATCTTCTCAACGATTTTTGGGCAGTTTTGGGAATCCGGAAAGGTCCCAGACGACTGGAAGCTGCCAAACCTTGTCCCAGGTATCAAAAAGGGCAAGAAGGAGGACCCCAGTAACCACAGGTCTGTCAGTGTCACAGGCTGGGACAGATATTAGGAAAAGGTTCTTCACCCAGAGGGTGGCTGTGCACCAGAACAGGCTGCCCAGGGCAGTGGTCGCAGCACCAGCCTGAGAGAGTTCAAGAAGCATTTGGACAATACTCTCAGGCACACAATGTGGCTCTTGGAGTGCCCTGTACAGGGCCAGGAGCTGGACTCAATGATCTTTGTGGGTCCCTTCCAACTTGGCATATTCTGTTATTCTGTGATAAATAACAGCCCTGAGCTGGACTTTTGTTTTGATAAGAAACTGTGTAATGAAAAGATACACTTGATTTGAAGTATTTCTACTGTTTACAGTGAAAGAGCCTTTTTCTTAATATTCTCCTTTTTATTTACATTCCCAGCTGTATTACTGTTATGAGCCTGAAAGCTGAAAGCCATTGATATGGACACTATTTGATTTTTGAAAAGACTGTGCTGGATGGGATTACATTCCATTCAGAGCTGTCTAAAGACAGACAGAGAAGTAGCGCAGTTCAAGGGTGCCCTCACCTGCATGTCAGGGAAAGAGACAGAAATTATTGTGACTTAAAACCCTTTGCTGTTCTCCACCTGAAACCCAGCATGTGCACAAGACCAGACAACAAAGTTGTTAAAAAGCAAACTCTCTTTTGTGCAACATGCGTGTTCTGGAGGGGAAAACAACTGTTCTCCCACCGTCTTTGGATTGCCACGCTCAGCCTCTACATGGGTTTACAGCAGGACACTTGACAGGTAAATCTGCACGCTTTGGTTTGGCTATTCCATGCAGATGGTTCAACCCACAAAGTGCCAAGCTGCCTTTCCAGAGATCTCAGTCTAACCCCAAAGATGTTATTTTTGTCATCTAAAAATATCTGTGACAAACACAGCTTAGTCTCGATCTCCCATAGCTCCTTCTACTTCGCGTTCAGACCTTGTGCAACCGCTCTGCTCTCACAGGTGTAATCCAGACCTGCTTTGCCTTTATATCCATCTAAGCACAGAATTCACTGCTACTCAAACGAGGTGCTAGAGAAATTAGGTGCTAATTTCAATTATAGAGACCAAGATCTATTAGAAAATTGGGTGGGAGATCACCAACTTTTTTTTCACATCACTGGAGCAAGGACTTCAAGCCACGATAGTGCACTGTAGAAGTGACTGATTGGTGCAATAAACTACATGGCTACATAAAGTCTCTTTCCCTGGTTCCTCTCATTTCTGAATGGTATTAAAATAGTTTATGAGTGCTGCTTTGCACTTTACACTCTTATGTGCCATAACTGTTCGAGGGAAGACAGAAAAGTCAGCACTTTTTTAATCTTTGCCTTTTGTTTTTATGTTAATGACCTTTTGTTATCTAACAGACAATAAATACAGGAAACGTTCCTCAAGAATTAAGTTTTCATTAGTGTCATTCGTGTTACTGCTGGCAGAAGACACCACAGACCAGAGCCAGAACTGAGAACCAAACTTCTGCTTTAGGCAGTGCTCCATGAGAACCAGGGTCCCTGGGAGGACTGGTACTTCCCTCTTCATCAAAAGCTGAGCTCATGAGCATTTTGGGAGAAAAGTGGGGCAACATGGGAAAAAGAGAAGGAAGCTACTACTACAGATGCTGTCATGGGATGTACCTGAAAATAATTCTTGCACTCACACCTTGTTACTGCTTGGTAACTTGAAAACAAAAAAAAAAAAGGCAACAAAACAGCATTACATGAAGATACTGACCTGATTATGGATTGTTATGTGTGTATATTTAGCAATAAATCCCTTTTCCTATTTGCATTCAGTAATATATATACAGTAGCATACGGCAGTTGTTCTCCAACTAAGAGTCCTTAAGTGTTTGTCTTTTGTGGCAGGCAAACAAAAGCAATCTAGATTAAGATTAAAGCAATTAAGATCTAGATTCTATTGTTCACTACCACATCTCCTCTGTGTTCTGCTTCCCCAGACATTGCTGGATCCTATGGGACATAATGCAACACATAACAATTTTATATAAGGACACATCCACTGGTGAAATTCAATAAGCCATTTCTAAAACACTATGGAAAAGTTTCCCACTTCTGCACAACTGTGAATAGAGCATAATTTCCAGAGAAATCATCCCTATTTCCATGCAGAAAAACACCAGCACAGTTACCTGGGCTTCCCTACCAAGGTTATGGCATCACGGAGGCAGGATATATTCAAACACTATCTTCAGAGTTGTGCAGGGTGCACGGGCCCAAGGTGCACCATCACTGGAGCTCTCTTCCCTGCCAGTGTCACCACCTGCTTCCTTTGTTTTCTCCCCTCAGCTCAAACGTCAGCTACACAGCTTCAAAAGCCCTTCAGTTTTTCTACCCCTTCAAGACTCAGAGCTACTTTGCAGCATTAAAACTGTGCTGCACCTTTTTTTCCTGACTCCCAGCAGTGCTGCACATTAGGCTGCAGAAAAGGTTTTGATTTCTCACTCTCTCATTGCGATATTGACTCAATTTTCTGGTTTTTATTTTCTTGATGCTTCTGTGGGACATTCAGCTGGCTTTATAAAATTAGGATGGCAATTTGCTGAAACCACTGGAGCAAATTTGGCCCGTGTAATTACCCAATTGCATGTGCAATCACACAAACTATGTGCACAGGTAAACAATTCAACTTCAGCTGGACCTCTGTAGGTACATTTTGGCACAGCAATTTTGAAAACATAAGCTCTCAAATGAAGCTTATTTTTGTAGATAAGGCTCTTCATCACTTTTCTACAAATCCCATTTCCACTTGCCAGTCGGTTTCAGCAACCCAAGGTCATTTTACATCCCCTCTCCTATCACAACATTTCAGCAGCTTTTAATGCTATATTTGAATAACAGATTCCAAAGAGAGGGAAGGGAAAAAGTGAGAGAGAAATACATAAATAAATAAAAATGTTAAAAAGCAACATTAGCCAAAACACAAAGCTAACCCAGGATAGAATTTTTTGAAAGCAAACTCGTGGAAAATCAGCTTTACACTTGCAAACTTAAGCTCCTGATTTTTTAGTTCATAGGATTTCAAAAATTTCAGTGCATATTTCACAAAAAAATTATGTGTTTTAATACTTAAAAGGGACCAAATAGCCATATAAAATGTGAAATGCCACTTGGAACTCCAGGGATGTCCAGTTTTCATGGCAAAAGAAATACTGCCTGATTTATTACACAGGGTAATATATGAAGGTATATTACAAGAGACAATAACCTTCATTCCCAGGCAATTTCAGCTTTCCAGGTAGTGTGGATATTGCAGTAAAGTATTGGACATTCTTCATTGCATCTATAAAAGTGAAGTTTTTACAGTTTCATTTTGTGGACTTCTCTTTTCCCATCCTATGAATAACAACTCCATCTCTGCATCTATAGCTTCCAACAGGCTTTAACTCAGGTAAACAGACTTGATTTTGAGATGGGTGACCAAAAGAGCCCCTTTACTTGTGATATTATCTCAACTCTAAAATATTCAGCATTGATATCAGCATTTGATGTCCGCCACAATCAGCTACGAGATACCATCCAAGTTCAGCAGCAATTATGCCTCAGTGTAAATTTGCTTATGCAGCCAGCTGGGCCAGGGTTTGCAGATATCTCCCGTAAATCCCAACAAGGTATAAAGAGACTCCCGATTTTTAATACCTTTCCCCAGTTGCTGCATTGATGATACTGAGATATTCCTTCACGAAGCTCCATCAGATGGTTGTGGATGCCACAGCAGCAGGATACTTTCCCTGCGCCAGGGTGCAATCCTGAAGAGCTACAACTACAAAGCTCAGAGCTCCGTGAAGTGACCAGGGTTGGGATGCTGGGTCGGACTGCATGGGATGGGAGCCAAGAGCCCGGTGGGATTGGTGGGAATCCTCTCCATTCCCACCCGTCCCACTGCACAGCCTGTGGCACTAATGCACCAGTCCTAACAAGGGACCAGCTGCTCCTTGCCTGTCTCTCTACAGAGCCCAGCACGGGCACAATTGTGATGGGAATAATATACCACAAATGGGACTCAAATAAGCATAATAACAAACAAAAGGGATAATGACACACAATCAAGCTAACAAGAATTATAATATAATTCAATCATCTCATTAACTTTACTAAAAGCTAGCTTTGTACACCAGTCTCCTGGCTCCTGGAAATGTCTTCAAAGGAGTGCACACATCTGATTACAAACTCAAATCATCAGCCAGGAAAACAGACACGAAAGTAGAACAAAGGGATTCCTTTCTGAGCCTGTGGAACAACCTGTTCATATCTAATATTCATGCTAAATTGAAAATGCAAGGTAGAACCTATCCAAAATTAAATAATTCCCAAGGCTAGAAGCTGAAGTATGTAGCAGTCCGAAGCAGTAGCATCACTGAGTCCACACCCAGTGATTTTTGTTGTAAAATTTCCAGGTGACCGTGCATCACCAGCATTAATTGTATAGGAAAGAGCAAAGGGACACACACACACAACTAATTGGGCACCTTTACTGTTTACAGAGCTTACAAAGACTGCACATGCTTTGGCAATTGGCAACTGGCAGACTGATGAAACACGGAATAATGTGTTGGATCCTTCCAGTTTTTAATATGGCCATTAACTAATTAGATTTCATGACCATTTAGAAGACAGATGATTTTGCAATTCCATTCTATTATCAAGAAGAATATGGTGTTTCCATGAGAAATCTGCCAACAGGAGAATGAGGCCCCAGAACTTATACAAACCCTAGATCCTGTCCACACCACAGTTTTTAGTCAAAAAGCAGCAGTTGTGTTGGTCAGTTATAAGGCTGGACACTGGGACAAGCAGTTATGAGCAACAAACTGTGTTCACTCTCTGGCTCAAACTCCTGGAAGCACACAGGATGTGTTGAAGACAAAAGGAATTGTAGCAAAGCACCTAACATTTCAGCTATACAGCTCCTGAGAAACAAAAGCACCAAGCAATAAAACCAACCACTGAGACAAGGCTGGTGCTGAGTCCCACAGACAATGATATCACACAGGCTCCTGTTTTAGAGGCTCAGGCACACTATAAATTAGGTGAGGGTGTTAAAACAACAGCTGGCTGCTAATTAGTAACAGCCCCCCTCAGCAGGGTATCAGCAAAGTAGCAGAGAACATCTCGAGTAAATTAAATTTTAAAAAATCCTACTGCAATCACTCCCCTGACAGACCCTTCCTTCATCTCCCCTCTCAGCTTTTTATTTATTGTAATTACTTTAGTAATAAGATTTGTTTCCTTGTTATTATATATATTACCATGCAGGGCAACAACAACAACAACAAAAAATAATAGCTGGGAAGAGTTATGGAGCTTATTTATCTCCTTGGCTGTTATTGGGCCGCTGGGTGGAGAGAGCGATGAGGAGGTGGGGGCCTGGGAAAAGCAGTAAATAGAAAAGAAAGCATATTCCTCAGGAGCAGAGACATATGGGGGCATATTTACGAAGGAGGAAACACTGACAATGAGTGAATAGAGCTAATAACTCAGGGGGCCCAGCAGCTCTGGCTGATAAAGGAAGAAATAAACCACCCTGCACTGGAAGTGCTGTCAGAAGGGAGAGTCCTGGGGTGCAGCTGTCTGCAGGGGGATGTTTATCACAGAAGGAGAGCCAGGGATGGGCTGTCACATCAGCATAGCACAAAGGGCCTTGGATGAAACTGGGGCACCTCCCACAGCAGAGAGGAGCCCAGGCAAGTGCGTGGTGCAGGGCCAGACACCATTTCTGGCTCCACCAAGGAACAATTCGCAGAGCTGAGAGCTAAGAAATACTGCAGCTCATATTTTATCTCATGCTGTGCAGACACTAGCCACATTTGCTACCCCAAGCTCTCAAATCCATCACTGCCCTCTCACTGGAAGGCAACAGAGGCAACACCAGAGGCACCAAAGCAGCAAAGAGCTGTAAAAATTTCTGCTCCACTTGAGGAAAATTAGCCCACACTTCATATGCACTTCCCAGAGCCACCAGGTATTCCAGTAGAGATGTTTACAGAACTTGCACCTTTGTCATCTCTGAGGTCTTCAGGAAAGCACCTGCGCACACAAACTTTCCACCTTACAACGTGCATCTCAGAGCACAGCCAGCATACGTGAGGGTTGAGTCTTTCACAATTTACAAAATGCTCTTTTTATTATCCAAGGATGCCTTGCCTTTCACATATGCCTACCCAACTACTTCTGGCAAGGTGGCAACAATTTAGGTGCAGAACTTTCGAAGAAAACATGAGGACAGACTGATACAGCATCTGCCAAAGAGCAGCACGCTGCTCCTGTAGCACGTCTCTCCTAGAGAGAGATTGCATTAATTCAAAACCACTCCTTTACCAGCCTTCCCACATCTCTGCACTATCCTTAGAGAAACACACACATCACAGTTTAACCAGTCTAGAGAGAGCCTTTGGAGTGTGCTTGCAGAGTGCATGGCACGAATTTAGAATTAAACTTCTCCTTCAATCCTCTGACCACAGAGAAGCAATAAAGAGAAGGAGGGATGTCTGCAGCTGTACAGCTTTGTGTGACACCACCTCAAGATTTAGTCCTTGAGGATGCAGTTCTGCATCATAAACCAACTCCTTAGACCAGCCATTAGCTTTTTTTTTCCTACCCCTGATCCCTTCTGCCTCTTATTGCCCAGAGAACACAATGTCTCCATTCAGGAGAGTAAGCATTAATACAGGAGAGAAAAAGGTCATTTATACAAATAGTGTGTTCGGGTATAGAGACAAATGTGCTGCTTCTCCTCCTCTTAAGATCACCCTTCCAAACAGAAAGGACCAGGTTCCAAAGGTTAAGTGGGAACACACTCCTTTTTTTCCTCTGTAGTTTTTGAGAGTGTGCACAGGTAAACTGTTCTAGAAGGGATTTTAGTGGGCATTTCTCTCTCTTAATTTCAGTAATCATCAAAAAAACGAAACTTTTCTCTGGTAGGTTTGAGGAGGTAATTGTGAGATGTTACATAGTGATACGTGTCATTGTGGAAACACACCATGGGATCAGTATCAACAAGAATACTGAAGTAAAGCATGGACATGAGACAAAGGAAAATATAATAATTTCCTTTTTTGTTTAAATCTCTTTACTGTAAATTGCTGGCTTTTGCTGTTATGCATTTTTACCACTATGTAATTGCTTTAGCAAATAATTATGAATTATATCCACATTTTTTATGTGTAGGGAGACCGTGGGCTTGTGTGGACACATGGGGACTTGTTCCTGCTGTTACCTGCTTGCTGGGGGTGAAGCCTGATAACGTGTTTGAGCCTTGCCCAGACCTGGTGGGGGTTTGTAGCCACTGCTACTTGCCTGCGAGACTGGAAGCGAGCCAACATGTTTGGGCTTGTCGGGACTTGTACCCCAGCACAGCGTGCACGACAGAGCCCAACAAGAAATTGCCCATAAAAGAGGCAAGCAGGGAGTAGACGGAGTAGGGACTCCCCATATCCCCAGCTCTGCTTGCTTGCTCCTTATCAATGAATTAATAAATTGCCTTATTGGTTGATCAACTTTGATTGTGGTGAGTAATTTATACCATAATGAACAAAGCCCCTGAATAAATAAGGAACAGACAGAGCAAATTAGAGGGGAGGGAGCGTCAGTGGAGAAAGAGAAAGCCCAGCACCTCACCTGCCTTACCTTGGAGAAGCAAAGTTTACTCAGCCTGTGTGTGGGAGAGCAGGTGAAAGAGGGAACAGAATATTTTTAAAACAGATAAAGAATAATCCATGGCTATAATCCAAAATAAAAATCAGGATTTTCTCTACCTAGCTGCTACTATGGTTACCCCACATCTTTCAAAAAATCATGTGGCTTCCAATAAATTTCCTTTATCAAAAAAAGACTCACCAGCTCCCATCTCCATTCATTGGTTCATTAATTTATAAAATGCATCAAGTTCTTTTCAGTGAAAAGCCTCCTTGATTCAACAGGAGGGAAGAGTGAGAAAAGGGAAGCAGATGAAAAGAAAAAAGAAACATTAAAAGTAAAGGAAGAGGAAGAAGGTGGCAACTCTTACATATCCACATGCACTACCAGTAAACCAGAATAAAAACATTTCTTTTAATATAGGAGGAATCAAGGCTCCTAGAAAACCACACATATAAAGAAACAAGAAGAGTATGTGGGCCACAGGAGGCTTCACAAGAGAGATGTATTTAATTTAAAACATAAATGAATTAATTACTGGGCTCCCCATGCCTCATGATCAGTAAAGGAGCCATGGCCAAGTCCCTGTTCCCCTGGTCCTATCCCACATTTAAGGTTTACTAAACTTTTAATTCATCACCAGATTTTATTACAGTTCAAGCTCATCTGCACCACAGAACACAAAACACCCTCCTGTGTGTCACAGGCCTGGGCCATACCCTTCATTCAGGTGTCACCAAGAGCCACATTCTCCCTTCCTGAAGGTCCCTTCTCTGCTACACTGACTCCTGACAGCTGGAGGAAAAGGTCAGGCACTCCCTCCAGTCCCTCATCTGATGGAAAATTTAACTAAGTGTAGTGAGAGGAAAAAAAACAAGAGGGAAAAGCCACAATTGTTTTTCTTGTTCCTTCTGAGGTTCAGGACAGCATTTGGTGCTCACAGAGGCTTTGAATACCCTGGGGCAGTACCAAGCTATTCCGAGTAGTCCTCGCAGACTTCTGGCAGACTCAGGTCCTGCTCAGGGGAGCACAGCCCAGCAGCTGTGAGTTCACAGACTAGAGACTGTCAGAAAAGCCCAAGGTGCTCCCTGGTGAACCCGTCACCCCAAATTCAAATAAACAAGTTTAAAACCCAACTCAGCGCAGTTGTTGCTCAGGACTGCTGTTCCTGCAACACTCAATCTGCACAGCCCAAAGCAGGTGGGGGAAGTTTAAGAAAGGGTCCTCTACACTTTGTTGTGTTCCAGCGCTTTTTTAAGCCCATCTTTCAGCTTTGACATTTGTCGTGTCTCCCACTGCAGTAAGCCAGGGGACACAGCTGTTGCAAACCCTGCAAGATCCCATTACCAGGTCAAGACACACAAGTCAACAGCCACTGGTGGGACGTGATTGTGATGTCCTGCCCCTGCATCAGGCAGGACCAACAGTTATTAACTCACTGCCACTCCACAAACCCCCAAAGTGAACAAATTCCACCGTCTGCGGAGGGAAGGAGATTTGTTTTTCAGCAAAGTGCAAGCCTACCTTTACCTTAGTGCATTCTTCGAGGTTTCACACAGCAATATTGATTTCATCTCAGCATATTAGGAGCAGAATTGCACGTTTTTCAGTCATATACAGGGAGAGGGAATTTAGAATGGGTGGATAGGGAGGGTATAAGGTAAAGAATGCAAAAAGGAATCAATACTTTTCCAAGATCAGAGTCAGTATCTCTTAGGAAACATGTGGGAAGGAAGATTGAAAAGAAGGTGGGAGAAGAAGGAAGCTTCACTATATGGAAATATTTCTGTGAAAATTTAAGATATCCTTACTCATCCTCCCCCCACCAGGCTATACAAAGCATTAATTACAGCCAGTTTTTGCCAAGCATATCTGCCTTGCAGCTGTAATCTGCCCTGCTGCTTTAGCAGAATGGATAAACCTTCACTTGTCAGTGAAGATCCTGTTTCTCCAGCACCACTAACACTCCTCCCAGGCAATTGAGAGATCTTGTGGCCACTGATAGGACAGAACCATGGGCACCTGACAAATGCAGGACAGCACACCAGGCCATGTCTCAGATTCACATTTTCCATACAGGACTGATAACAAGATGAATAAAACATGAGGCAAAGGGAATTCTCCCAGCACAAACATCGAAGATGAGACCCGTTGGGTGCACAGACAAACCCCAGAATAAGCACACGTCACAACTCACTTGCCATTGATGACTCCATCAGGATTTAGCATGGGCACAATCTTGAAGATGAAACATTTCCGCAGGAGCTCAGCAATGGGATCACTGCTCACGAGGAACTCCAGGGTCCCCTTCATCACCCAGCTGGAGTTGCTCTCACCAGGGTGAACACGGGCTGTGAGAAACACGTAAGGACGACTGCCTGAAAAACAAAGCAGAAACACCCCTAAACTGAACAGGATTTTTCTTTGAATAAGATCTTTGCAAGTGGATTTTATTCCTTTTGAATTTAGATAACAATCTGAAATGGATTCTAAGGAAAATACATCCCTAGACATTCCAGATATTTTCTTAAGGTGCTCTTTGTAAACTGATCACAGATTTGGGCCTCAGAACCAGCACAGAGCCAGTTTCATCCCCATCCCTCTGTTTGTTTATTCTGTGACACCTTACAGATATTTACACACACCATTAGAGAGCATTTTGCAGGTGCAGCTTACTGCCTCTCCAAATAGCTTTAGCATACTTTCTAGCAATTATTGAAAGTTTGATCCCATCAGATTTCATTAAGGTTTAAAAAGCAGCAAGAAATTACTTTGTTTTCTAAGGTCCTGCTCCACTTTCAGTATTTCACCATTAACAATTCAGAACTTTCTAAATATCTAAGCAGATTTGCCCACCCATAAGGGCTTCAAGGACATGCAAGCTGCCTGATCTCTGGAAATAATTCGTGTTGTAGGGTCAAAATCATAATTAATTGAACTAAACTGATCTAATTAAGGAAAATGTACTAATATGTTCACCAGAGCTGCAGAGGTTGAGTACTCAAACCTAACCATTATTTCATAACCATAAAACAAAAGGTAGAAATAACAATGCACATAGCTAAGGCAGGCTGTTTCTTTTGGTGGAAAGACATTTTCAGTTTTATGTAATATAGATGCTCACTCAGATTAGAAAGGTTGATTTTCAGAAGTTGCAAATAAAAGAGTTCATCTCTTTCTAGCACTGCTTTCATGTATGGAAAACAAACTGTGGCAATTTGGGGTAGGGAAGAAGTTTTGGGGGGCTGCTTTTTAAAAAAAATCAAAATTTACTAAACAATTCATCAATAATCTCTACTGAACCTATTTCAAAATAGATTTACAACTTAACAGCAAAAGTTGCTTTGTTATCAGATATGTTATTTGCTGTTCCTGTGAAAAAAAACCACTACACACATTTGGTCTAGTTACAAGCCTCCAAAAACTCTCAGCATACATATGCTTAGAAAAGACCAAGTTTGACAGCAGATTCTTTGAAGATCCCATCTGTGCTGAGCACACTTCAGGGATGGGCCAAGGAAACAGGAGAAGGCAGAAGGAGACACCTGCCAGGCACAGAAAATAAAAGGAAAAGAAAAAGCAATTATCTGCCTTAAAATGATCCTTTTGTGAGCGCTCACTATCACAAGTCAACCTGACAGATTTACTTCAGTGGAAAGCTTTATCTGTCAGGGCATCACAGCCACGCCAGGGCAGGTTTGTCCCTCCTGGATCAGACAACGTCAGAGCTCGGGCTCTGTTCCCTTCATGAGCTGAAGGGCCCCAACTGACAGGACTGGGAGAGGCAACAGGACAGAAAACAAATCCAAAGGCATCAGCTGAGTGCCCTTGTGAACAAATGCTGAATTAGCAACTTGGCCTTTGTCCTTAGCTCCCAAAGCCATCCTTCAGTTTCCAAACGCTCTACAAATCATTAATTAACCATAGTAACACAGGGAGGTAGAACACCATCCCCAAAAAATATAGATGGTATTAAAGAGCTGTTTAGCTGTTTGTCTGACCAAGAAAAGGCTGTGTCAGAGCTGGGAATACAAGTGAAATTACTCATTTCACATTCAAAAATAGGAATAAGCACTAATTTTTCTCCTTAATTATGTGTTCTGCACAGTTCTGCTCAGTATATACATTACAGCACCATTTAGTTACATCATACAGGGACACACTCAGATTAGGAAATAATCCCCCCTCCACACTTCCATGCTTCCCTCCTCAGCAGTTGGTGGGCACTAGAAGAGTGAACTGCACTCAAAGAGCAAACATGTTCTGGTCCAGTAAAGCAGCTGGGACTCAGTTTCTCAATAGCCACATATTCGGCTTTTATCTTTCTTACACCTCACCATGCTGGGGGGGTTAATACATTTTTCATCAGTGTGTACTCATAAGTGCCTTAGGCACTTATGGACTGCAAAAATCTCCTTTAGCTCCTGCAGAACCAGCCATTCTGAGGGTTTTTCCCCCCCCAAATTAGAGTACACTAGTTCTTCTCCAGCTAATTGTGCATTACCATCTACCTTAGTAATGCCTTATAATAACAACAAACAAAAACTAGATTTCACAAAGACCTCAGCTGCATTTTGCCATTTCCAAACATTTTCTCCTTTCTCCCATCACCATGATTTAGTGCTGTTCTGCAGGCTCATTGCTGAGCTAAACTTATGGGGCTATGCAGTTAGAGCTGGGAATGAGGCTCCTGAGGACTTCTAATGGACAACAGCTGTAAATAGCACAGAGCAAAATAAAACGTGCTCTCTTTTGCAATTGATGAATACAGTTTTAACAACTCTTACCTCTTCTGTATATTGGGAGAGAGCTCAGCATCTAAACTGAGAGGTTCATTCCTCAGTCAAAATAAGAAAAATAAAAAAAACCTCTAAGCGACGGCTTTCTCAGAAACCCAGGACAATTTGCCATAATTCTACTAATTGCAATAGCATGGGGCTGGCAGAGACCCGAGTTCTGCTGTTTCTCTTAAGGCTCATCAAAGTCAAGCTTGTCTTACTTAGACTCAGTGTTGGAAAAGCTCCTGGAGTCTCCAGCTCGTAAACCCCAGGAAACATGAGGGCAGGGAAAGAGACCAGAGATCACCTACACTGTTTCCCTGTGGGTGACAATGGAGGGCCCCACAGCCTGCAGATCCAGCCAAGGAAATCTCTCTGTTCCAGGGAAGGTTTCCTTTGAAAGATCTCCCCTGCCAAGCACATCCGCAGCTCTGACATCCCACCCACAGGAGAGCCATAAGGAAGGTTTGTACAAGCAAGGAAACCAGAGCTTGTTAACTGCCTGTTCCCTTCACAGGAGCCATCACAGCCAAATCCCACATCCAAATGCTGCTCCCCCAGAGTGCTCCCAGCGTGAAAACTAATGAAGCAGCAAATAGAGCAAAGAGCTGATGACATGGCCATAAAACTTGCTACCCTTGGAACACCTGGAAAACAGCAGGAATCACCCAAACCTATGTTTTACAGCATATCCAGTTACTTTGGAATTATTGTGCTAACTGCTATTAACAGAGCTCATGAAAGGAGTAGACAGAGCACTGGCCAGCCATGCTCCACACCCAACTGGCAGCACCAGGCAAGATCTCTGCACTCAGTTCAGCTGCTTCACTTCATTCCTGACTTCCAACATCCCCATAACTGCAGTCCTGACCACACCACCTCAGTACGACCCAGTACAGCTTACTGGTTTATACTGGTGCCCAGCTGCCCTTCTCTCTCTGCTCTTTCAGAGCCCTGTGGTACAATTTCCCATGCCCTGCTAAACTTATGTTGAGTACTCTCAACCTCAGGTTCCTCATATACCTCCTCCCAGGACCAGAACTGAGCTTAAGTCTTCAGAATCCTCGGGCCAACACTTAGGCAGCTCCTTTCCAAGTTCTGAGGAAGCTGCCAGAAAGCTCAGGTTAGCCATTTATCTCTGCAAAGCCCACATGACACATAACCTTCTCTGGGAATGTAAATAATAAAAAGAGAAAGTGGAGGAACCTTTTCATGCTACATAAAGCCCAATCCAACAAATAACGTCTCCTTACACTGTGTTACATTTCAACATGCCCAGAATATAACATGGCATCAACAATACCCAGGGTGGGAGATTAAAGAACCACTGATTCGTCTTGCAAAACTTCGAGCAAAGAATCTTTGAATGATAATTTTACTAATGCATCACCTAATTCCCATCTCTCCTTCTCTTCACTCATTTTTGATTGTGGGTATATGCATGAAGATGAGAGCTTTGTTCTTCCAGTTGTGCTAACTTGCTGCTTAATCTCCTGCCTCTAAGGATCTTCCTCTAGTCATGTCATCACCAAGGTTCACTAGGAGGTGACTTTGATGTCACTAATCGTGACATCAATTGGGGAATGAGAAGCCTGAAAGAAAAGAACAAAACCCCATTAACTCAGCAGTGTCCCTCATCAAGGGGAGCACAGAAAGGAAATGAAAAGTAGTTCCAGATGCCCTGACCTGGGCTGCTGTTCTAAATTATTTCAAGCTGAGGTTTGAGCCATGCCATTTGTAAAGGGACAGGGCATTGAAATAACACAGGACTGGGAATATTGAAGGAGTCAAAGGGAATTATATACACAGCCTGTGAAAAATTCAACCTAGATCTGGGTCTTGGGCTGAAAGTTTCTGGCTGTGCCTCTGCATTCCTCTCTTTCCTTTGCACGAGCCCAGGGCCATTAAGACACAGGCTTCTTTTTCTCCTTTATGCCTAAGTACAGCATGACTACCATGAGCATTACACAGAGCAAAGGGTCAAGTTTACCCCGGGATATAGTAGAGAAAACCCAAGAAAGCAAAACTTTCCCTTCCAATTAAATTAGTTGTGCCCACTACAGGCTATTCTGTGAGTAAATGATGGGTAAGCAGGAGGACCATCACACAGCTCTTCTGGGCATGTCACAGCTGCATCACGTCCTGGGTATATCTGACATGCCCAAGGCTGCATAGGTATGCAAAGCCAGAGAGAAGAGAGAATAGGATGTGATGTACAATGAATATACTATAGTATATTTATAAAAAGCATGAAATACTGAGATCACAGAAAACAACGAGCCTGATGAGGCAGAATCTGTGTCAGATACTTTTCTCCCCTCCTAAAACTTTTCCACCAGTTGTCAGACTTTCAGTTACCTTAAGACAGAATAATTCTTTCCTGCCCATCTCCCCCCACCCCAGATTGCTCTCTCCTTGCTGTGCCTATTTTTGGCTAAATGCACCAAAGGAAGACACATCTTAATACAGAGGCAAAATGCAGTCTAGCAGGATCAGCTGTTGTTTTCCAGAATTAACAATGAGCTATTTATTTCTTAAATATTTCTGTATTATATGTATTATTACTGTTACCTATGACAAAGAAGTGAACATTACAAACCATCTCAGCAGCCTGTTCTCCACCTTTGTGGCTTGGTGGGGGAGTTTCAGCCTCCAAGTTGCTTGGCAACCTTCTTTTGTGTACATGTTTTATGAATTCATTCACCTCTGAATCAGAGATGATCAGGAAGCTGAATATGGGTACAAGACTGCTCAGTCCCAGTTCAGCTTGACATCCTACTAATGCTGGATTTGAACTCCAGGAAATTGGTAAGTAAGTTGTCAGGCCTGCTTTGAGGAAGGTTCCAAAATCCCAAGCTCTTAAAGCAGCAGGAACCACTACCATTATTCAGCAGGACCTTCAGTATGACTGAGGGCAAAGAAAATTCACATGAACTAATTTCACTTTAAATCAAAGCATACCTCTTGGGGAAGATTGGGGAACAACAGAATCTTATTTTCAGAACTTACACCCATGGAAAACCTACTATAACCCTTTGCAAATTGTTTCAGTTTATAACAACATCCCCATCCCAAGTGTGTGCACCTGCATTAGTCTAGCTGAAATTTCCAACCACTGCGTCATCCAGCCCTGGATACACCCACTCAGCATTCACTGGCACGTGTCACTCTGCACACCCTCTGAGCTGCTCGAATATCGTCAGACTTCAAAACCGAAACCGTGCAGGTACCTTATGAGTCTGCCAGTTACCTGCATGTACCTCCTCCCAGAGGAGCTCCTCCGCCTGGCTGTGCCTCCCACACCTGTGCTCACTGCTGCCCTCCATCTCTGCTACCCTCAGCCACATTCCAAGGGCATAAAACCGAGATAGAGGACAGCTGGTTATGAAGAAGTACTGCCAAGAAGGATCAGGACCAGGAGATTACAGCAGACGAGTCAGTGATGCAAAGCAGTTGCAGTTGCAAAAATGGCAGCTGTCCTGGGATTTACACCAGGCAAATTCACAGCCAAGGCGCGGAGCACCGTGACTTCCCTCTGGTCAACCCAGTCAGCAAAACCAAATAACTGCAGTGCTGTGCCCACTGCTGCCCACCATAGGTTAAAAATTTGATGAAAACTGAAGAGGTCATTGAAAATCATAAAATGTTTAGACGTCTTAGGCAGAAAAATTGGAGAAAAAGGGCTTCAGACACAGAAAGAAAAGATGAACAGAGAGGAAAGAGAAATAACCTTTAAACTGCAAAAGACTGCTATAAAAAGAGATTGCAATCAGCTGTCCTCACTGTCTGCTGGGACTAGGTTGCAGAAAAAGAAACACAAGTTACTATCAGCTAAGCCAACTTGTGGTGACCTGACTGCTCTCACTGCCGTGCCTGAATGTTTGCCCTCCCTCCTGCTGGGTTCTTGTTCATAAAGTCCTGTGCCAAGCCACACCACTACAGTGCCCAGAACAGTGTTAGCACAGGCCTATAGCCACATAAGTTGTGATAGCTCCTTTAGAAACTTGGTCCATGATTCCTCTTATTCCTCTGGAATCAGCTCTCTGTTCTAAGGGCTGCTGGAATTACTATTCCAGTCCACAGGGCAGCTCCTGTATTCTCTTTGATGCAAGGTGTCTGCTTACTACTTAATGTTAGCCATTTTAAGCAGTGTTATCCATTAGCCACTAATTAGTGGCTAATCAGAAATATTTCATAAAATATTTCAGAAATATTTCATCATCACATTTTGACATCATTAGAGCTTCTTCCCACATACAGAGCGGAATTATTTACAGAAAATTCTGTCTTACCTGCTCATTTAGTGGCAATCTTACCACCTCAAGGTTCGAGTCATATTATTTCTGGGATTTCTCTCATTAGTAATGATCTTCCAAAGCTCCTCTATTACCCTTAAGAATACCATTTCTCAGCTTCTGTGTGTGTATCCCTTGAAAGGTGTGAGCAGCAACCACTAAGATCAGCTCCAACCCATGATCTAGATAGCTGATGTAGGGAGCTCCAGATTATCTGTGAGAAGGCAGGCAAGGATCCATCATCCCCTGCTTCTATAACACAAATATTATGGCTTTAATTTGTTCTGTGGCAGCAGGCAATTTCAGATACTCAAGTATTTTGTACTGCCATGTCCAGGCCATCAATCCATGTGTTTTTCAGCCAGCATGGGAAAAATGTAGACTGTCTTGCAGAGATGCAAGGCTTCTGAGATCTGGCAAGTAGGAAAAAGCAGTATTTTCAAGTTAGGCATATATGTGAATTTACTTTCTGGGGTTTTTACACAAAGACAACAGTGCTGACCTGGAGAGAAGAACGAGAACATTGCCCTAACTGTCCCATGCCTCAAAGAAGGCACAGGCAGGAGATGAGTACACAGAGACCTGAAGGACAGCTGCTGTAACAGGCAGAGTGCAGAGATCCATAGAGCTATAAAATCCATGGGCTCTTTTCAGAGAGAAGGATTTCATCTGAAATGAAATCAGGCAGGAGGAGCAGACTGAAAAAGCTTCCATTGTCATAAAAATATCTCCCTGGGTAATCCACAGTGATGGAAAAAGGAAACCCTGATAATTTATGTGACAGTTTAATGGGATTTTGGTGACATACGATACTTTAAAAAGAATTTGCCCAAATAGGACAGACAGGACTTTAATAAGGCTTCAGCTCCAAACCAGCAATATTTTCACCCCTTGCTTTTACATTTCATTCTACATACACACTACTCACTCACAGCTCATCTTTCTCATTTGCAAGACACATTTCAACACCGTAGGAAAAACAACTGCACTTTCTGGTTAGATCCCCTGCCAGAAAGGCTTCTGAGTATCTGATCCCTAAAGGGATCAAGCTGCCTTTGCACCTACAGGGGAGAGCATCACTGAGCTGTGAACTCTGAGGCATGAGCTGCCCTCTGGCCGTGTCCCCTGCTCTGTGGATGGCACTAATAGCTTCTGTGCAGAATTTAAGGGCAGCAGATGGACAGTGTGGAGCAGGAGCTGCTGGCAGAGGGGACGCCCCCAGAAGACACTCCAGGAATAAATGGCTTTCACACAGTGACTGATGCCTCAATCCCCATCTCCTTCCTGCGAGGGACACAGCCCTCACCCCAGTACAACACCCCGTGCCCTTCACTGCCGTCGCTCCCAGAGCAGGCGCAGCGCAAGAGGAACCGCTCAGAGTGCCAAACTCGGGTGAATCCGGGGTTAATGGGATGAAACTCCACAAAGGAACATTTAGACTGAACATCAGTGAGTTACATTAAAAAGTCTCCCCTGTGGAGAGGTGGAAGTTAACATTAAATCGACTTCTTGTGCTCTGGGCAATGAGATTTTGTACACAACAATCTTGCAGTGGCTGGGGCCAGAAATAACCCAACAGGAATTTGTTTTCTTTGCCAACCTCAATGGATCCTGTTGAGAAGCCCTTATTTTGCTGGAAATTCTCCTTCTGGGAAATCCAGGCATGAAAGGAACGGTAAAAAGTTGGGTGAAGATCTCAACATTCTGTCCACTCTAAGATGAACTCAGAACTTGCAGTGGGGCCTGTGAGCCCTAAAATGGGCACGGGAAATGGAGCACCTACCAGTGTTTCTTTCACCACTGGGAATAACAGCCAAGTTTAACAGGAAAACAAGTTCTCTTGTGTAGTACTTCAGCTGTTCTGCTCTACAGAAGACAAGCTCTATAGTTTATAAAAAAAGCTCTTTATTCTTTATGCAGAACATATTTAAAACCCATCTATTACCACCTACAGCATAAAATAATGTTTATTCTTAAATATGTGTTACACTTTTAAGTGGCACAGATCCATCTCTCCCTAACTTGAAGCCTTCCTCAGGGAATGACTTGAAAGTAATAAAGCATATTAAAAGAAAGTACAATCAGAGCCTCTCATTGTCAAAGTGATAAAATATCAATTTTTGTTAAGATAAAAAGCATCACAGATTGCCTCTGATAGTAAAAATTAAATTTTTGGTCTTCACTGGATTTGATATTTGTCACTCCATTGCTCCAGAATCAGTCAAGCAGGGAATGTTTCTTAAAAATATTATTCTGTATTTCTCCCACAGTAAGCAAACTGTAATTGTGTGTTTTCTTACATTTAAAAAACTAAGAGGAAAAAGGAAATAAACAAAGTCTACAAAAGACATCTTCTAACACTTCACTATGTCAACAGCTTCACAGTAAAGGACCTTCTGCAGGTTGACCTCATTTGTGGCATGACTAAATTGACTTTTACATCATTGCTGTCCAAGTCTATCCTAAATCTTGGAACTGCACTGTCCAGAGCTAATCCCAAAGGAAATTCTTGCTTTCCACAAACAAGAGATCAATAAGGTAAAACTGTCTCCAAACTTTGAATAATGAATCTTGTCTTCATGGCAAGGTCTTAGATGAACTCCCCAAACACCTGAGCAAAAGAACACAAATAAGGGGTCAACATAAAAGGTCTTTCAATCAGATCATCGAGGGAGCAAGACTGATGCTGGCCCAATGATCCTGTATCATGACTTAAGCAGCACCATGTTTCATCTCCTTGACTGCATGGCATGTTGTGTGACAGACCATAAGCAGAATATAAGTTTTCCAAGAGAAATAGCAGAGATGAGCCTCAAAGTTCCCAACTAAGTTCATAACATATTTTTTTCAAGCAGTTCTACTATTGAGATACCCTAAGGATGAAGAAGGAATCAGGCTCATAGCACACTCTGAGTCCCAGAGTACTTGACANTTTTACATCATTGCTGTCCAAGTCTATCCTAAATCTTGGAACTGCACTGTCCAGAGCTAATCCCAAAGGAAATTCTTGCTTTCCACAAACAAGAGATCAATAAGGTAAAACTGTCTCCAAACTTAGAATAATGAATCTTGTCTTCATGGCAAGGTCTTAGATGAACTCCCCAAACACCTGAGCAAAAGAACACAAATAAGGGGTCAACATAAAAGGTCTTTCAATCAGATCATCGAGGGAGCAAGACTGATGCTGGCCCAATGATCCTGTATCATGACTTAAGCAGCACCATGTTTCATCTCCTTGACTGCATGGCATGTTGTGTGACAGACCATAAGCAGAATATAAGTTTTCCAAGAGAAACAGCAGAGATGAGCCTCAAAGTTCCCAACTAAGTTCATAACATTTTTTGCAAGCAGTTCTACTATTGAGATACCCTAAGGATGAAGAAGGCATCAGGTTCATAGCACAGTCTGAGTCCCAGACTACTTGACAAAACTAGGTGGAACAAAATTTGCCACTGCATAAAGCAGATAACATGCAGAAATTTCAAACAGTCTGTGGAAAGACATACGAAGCAGTCCCTGTCTCAGGGCAGTAAGTTCTTCCCTTCAGATGCTGGCAAAACGATGTCTAATGGATGATGTCTTCCTACATCAATCACTGCAGGGAGCAGAGTGTCAAGTTAGGAAGAGTAGTCTGTTCGAGGAAATAAGGCGGTAGAAAGGCTGGGGTGAGGCAAAATGTTCTTTTTATCCCCACAAGTTGCTACAAAGCTTAGAAAAAGGTTCTCATGTATAAAGGAGTCAGGCTGCAGAACAGTCTTAGCAGCCCCAGAAGAAACAGAAGGGGAACATGTGATGTCCTTCCTCAGCTCTCCGTGTATCACTGCAAAAGTGGGAGCTTTCACACTGGAGAGCTTTTTGTTCTCCATAGTTTCCTAAGTGATATTAAATTTATTTTAAAAAAACATCCTCCAGAAGGTTCTTTCAGGCAAATAACTTAACAGTACAATTGATGGCTCCTAATTAGCTTGAATTTCTGATGTGTACTACACAGACTGACTTCATGAAACTGGTACTGTGACATTTCCTCAATCCCAGTGCCTTCCTGCACTTTCACCCCAACACTTCCCCAGCAGAACTTTGAGCTTTTCCAAAGGACCCTGTCCCAGAATCCTTCCACTATAGCTCATCTACTCTATACAGCCTGTACAACCCACAGCACAGGCTCCTCTCTTATATGCCATAAGAAACACTCATATCAAAACCATTATATTCCAGAGCATTCACTGCCACTTCATCTCCTGCTCTGTAAACTCCGAGTGTTTTTAAAAGAAACAGTTATTTATATAGACAAAAATCCCTGTAAATCATGGTCATGACAGGCTAATGGCTGGCATTGCAAAGATTATTTGTCTTCCTGCTGTATCTAACAAAGCTTCTTACGCTAATACCATGTTTTCAAAATATGAAGAAACTTCTAACCGATGTTTTCTAACTGCAAGAATATGCAGCTAATGAAAAACACCTTACATCAAAAAATAACCTTCACCTGCCACCTAACACTCCCATCAACTCTCAAAATCAAAGAATCTCCTTGAATTATTTCTTTCTTCTGTAGTACTTAGATTTCTTCCTTCATGGATGAACAAACCAACTATTCAGTCTCACTGCCTGTTTATAATCCAAATTCATTTTAGAGTTTGCATGCATTACCTGCATGCTTTAATTTGATATATTTTATTTGATTTCTGCCTATTAAGTTACATTTGAGGCAGGTTGTACGGCCTCATGGGGAGCACTACCCTTTGTGCAAACAGCAATTTTATCTGGGCTGGGTTTAATTTCACATTTTGATAGGTTGGCAAACAAGGTCATGGTGTCTGCATTGCAAGTGATGTCCCAGCTGGTGGGAGAGACTTTTGATAAGCTAGAAGGTGGATCCTGGGAGTGTTCTGATTAAAAGGGTATGAAATTAAGGAGCGAGCCATCAGTGATGAGCAGAAGTGCTGTTTCAAGTCTATTGACAGGCATTCTCCATAGCTGGCAGGGCCATTGCCTTTGCCAGAACAGAGACTATAAGCACCTCACCACATGTTTGTTGCTCATTCATAGTTAGTAAGGGCTAAAAATGGGGAGAATTGGGATAGTGGGGACACCACAGCCACTGACACAACCAGAGCCCTTCATCTGTCTCTTGCTTACTCCTTCTGGCCAGCAGCTCTTTTTGAAGCACAATTCCCATGAGTTGAGTTGTGCCTCGTGGTGACCCTCTAGCTGCTGTTTTTGTGCCCTTTCAGAATGCTTGACAGAACTGCCACAGACGGAGCTTGACATCTGGAAGCTGTGGCAGACACGATATGACCTGATTCATAAAACACAGCNAGAGGTGAAAACAGGGAAGCAGATGGAGGACAGGATTTACAGGACTGCGCTTAAAAAGGGCCTTCGACGCCTGCTCTGCTAAATGCCCTTTCCTACTCCACGGCAATAACAATTCCCAATTGTGTGAGGGTGACCTGCAACACTGTGAAGTGACAAAGCCGACAAGACACTAGAGACACTAATCTTGTTAGAGCCTACCCTGTCCACTGCTGCTCAGGACAGGAAAGGGATGACCTCAGCTCTGGCTGCACCTTTTAGCAATGGCTACAGTAGTAGGAAGCACTGAAAAAAAAAGAAAAAAAAAAAAGATAATTTTTTCAGAAATTCCTTCAGCACAGCAGAGGGCACAATGGAAAAAAATTAAGTCAGAGATCGTTTCTGCTGCATTATCCTCTACAGCATCATTTTTACAATAAAAGCCTCTCTGCATTTTTATTTCCAGCAGGCACAGCCTGATCAGGAAGGAATTTAAGGACTTTCTGCCCTCCCATCCATCTACCTATTTTGTTCATATCTACTTCAATCACTAGTTACAGCCTTCTGTTAGGTGCTCACCATGGGACCTAAACATCCTCTGGGAGACCTGTCAAAGTCACTCTGACACCAGGGATAATAAATTCCATCTCACTCATCTTCTCTTGAAGCACTTCACAGACTGAAGATTACATGTTTCAAGTGTGTTCCAAGTTATGAAGGTAAGGATTAACAGAAAAAAATCGAGTAAGTTGCCCAAGGATAAAATACAAATCAGTCAGAGCTGGAAGCTCAACAGCTGTTTCCTAAGCCCCAGTCAAAGAATTCTGTGCCATCCACACTCACCCCAGAAGTGAATTTCTACATAATCCATGACTTCAAATCAATTCCTTCTCTTTTCATTAGCTATGAAAATGAATTGAATTGTGCACTGAGACATAATCAGTAGAGCTCTCTCTCAGTCACGTTATTTGTCCTATATCAAGATCAGCTATCATTTGCATTCTGGAACCCACCTATCCTTCCCAAAACTGTCAAGCACACACACATTTGCAGAGTGCTATGATATTCCTTTATCCATCACTATCCTGTCATGTTTTCAAGACTAGGGGAAAAAGCAAAAGATGATATGAAAGTGGTGACGGAAGAATGAGGAAATCAAATAGAATGTTGTAGTAGGTCTCTCTGGTTTTCTTGAAAATAAAATAAAGAAAAGGAAGTACCTAAGTTGTCCACAAGTCCTTCCTTATCTGTGGGCCAAGACATACCTCTAACCCCATTAAGACTTCTTCATTTACTCATCACCTCTGCCCACATCATGTTTTAATAAAAATTTCAGCCTGTTTAATTTAACCTCATTAATTCAAAGACATGGAAGCAGCACCCAGCCTAGGCCAGAAATATCTTCAAAACAGTTTGTTAAACAAATTCAATGGGTAAAAAAAAAAGGAGTAAAAGCTTACAAAAAGAATTGCCAAGTGTCAAAGAAAATTACTTCCCCCCCCCACCCACAGCTAAGTAGCATGACAATGGGAATTGATAGAGCAAATTAAATTCTAAATGCACTGTGATTTGATAGATATAATTTTCCAAGTGTTACAGCCCCATGATAAATGCCCTGAAATGATACAGAAGTCCAAGTTTAGCTGTCTGGGAACACTGGTGCACTGTGCAGTATCTACCATCTCACTTGTCAACTCATTGATCTTATCAGCACATTTGCAGTCTGAGCAGAGCTGCTGTCTCTGGTTTTTATTTCTATTTCTGCATTAGAAACAGGTGGGCAAGCTCAGAGAGCTAACAAGTTTCTCTTTGATGTAGAGACGGACAAATCCTCTCATTAACAGAACGGCCTTTTAAAAATCATTATGGGGTATTTTTAGTCCCATTTCGTTTTAGTATTTCTGTATAATTGCAGTCCATTAATCACAAATACTTGTTTCTAGAATCTGTCAGTTATAAGCAACAAGCAGTATCAGCCTGTGGCATCGGCAAACTACTACTTTCAACATATTGCTGGCTTATTTCACTGGGATAAGATTGGCTGCCTCAGTCACACAGGAATGGATCTCATTCTCCAATTACAGAAATTAAACTCAGTTAAACAGGTCGAGCAGAAATCCACATAGACCCTCCCAGCAAAATCAGCTTACAGGTGGGAATTAGAAATAGCAGGTGTTCAGAATTACAGATACAAAAGCAGGAGAAAAACAAATGCATGCCATGTATCACAAATATACCTCCTCACTCAGTAATGCTCTTGGATAGATTAATATTAGGATCAGCACCTGGAAATAACATTTGATTAAGATCAGCACTTCGAAATAGTGTTTGCTACATTTCACAAGAGCATAGACCCCCTCGCATGGATGTGGGCAGAGTAGCTGAACAAACTATCTGCTTGCAGCTCTGGCAAACAAGCTGTTCCACACAATCCAAACAACTCCAGGCATTTGTAACGCAGGACTAGCTAGGCCAGCCTTTATCAGACAAGAATGCATAGCTTGGAACATTAAATCCAGAAATTAGATTGTTGTTCTTCACAAAGTTTTCAAAGCCTTGAGGTGTCAGTTGAATGACTTTTCTATTTTCAAGTCAGATGCAGTAGACAGTCTCTCCAAACCAGTCAGCCAAGATTTAAAAGCACCAAGAGACTTCCCAGTTTGGAAGGATAAAGGTGAAAGCAGCATGAAAGTTGTAACGCCACCCACACTGTTTCCCAACAGTCTGTTAGTTCTGGGTGCTAGAGAAGGGTTTGCCTGTGCAAGCTGAAGTCTACTGCTAGAGTGAGAAATTCAAGAGTCACAGGATCATGAAGAACCTACCTCAAGAGTAGCAGAGTTCCCTGTTAGCAGGACACACACTGGGTTCTGTCACAACCTAGCAGTTCTTTAACACAGTGTAAGACTTGACAAACTGGCCCCAGGCTGAGTTCCCAAACTAAAAGCAATGATTTGCTACAAGAGTGGCAGACCCCACTTTTTGCCAACTCTGCCCAATCTTGCCATCCAAAATAATTTGTTCCCAGAAGATCAGGCATCAGGAAGCAACATGTATCTACCTCAATCTGCATATCAGCACAGCTTTTCTGGAACAGAAAAGAAAAAAATATTGAACCAGAAACAAGAACTGCTCTCTGTGATGGCAGGAGTGGTGGTGTGGGTCTGACAGCAGCTGGTACCTGTGCTACACCCCCTGGGATTTCTAGCTACAGATTAGTCTTCCACAAGGGCAACCTGCCAGCTGTCCTGCTCCCAGCTCTCTGATCACAGCTTGAGTAGCAGTTATCAATGAGGAGGTACAACCAAACAGAAAGGAGAACAACTGGTCCCATTTCTACCGTTACAAAATGCCAATTTCTTACCTAACAAAAGGCTGAGGAACTTCTAACTGACCTTTTAATTCAAGGAGTAAGAATGATCCACAGACTGCCCCACCATCCACACCTTCAGCACTACTGACCAGAAGAAAGTGGTTTGACACGTGCCCAGGGGCAAACCCAACTACCTTCAGGATAACCCACTTTATACAACAGCAGCTGCTCCAGACCGCCTGATTTGTCAACAAGCACCTGTGTAATGTGACACATGACAAACTGGGCAATATTGTGACCAGCTGAAGGAACCCCTTCCCGACCTTGGCTTTTACCTTGAGGCACAAGCACTGATTTTCACCCCTTAGTAAGCACATCACTGCTATCAATATTCAGTCTCCAGAGACAATCTGACCCTAAAATTATGTCCTCC
The DNA here is from genome assembly GCA_013400655.1 of Mystacornis crossleyi. NCBI lineage: Eukaryota > Metazoa > Chordata > Aves > Passeriformes > Timaliidae > Mystacornis > Mystacornis crossleyi. The sequence continues at coordinate 397,031 of VYZQ01039904.1, forward strand.
CTCTCACAGCCCATCTCTGGCACACTGAGGAGAGATTTACTTCAATTCAAATGCTTCTCTGGCTGACTTACACAGTACCACAGTGACCTTTTAGCACATGCCCCACAGGACTGTGTGTGAGTAGAATTTATGGCCAGGCATGGGAAATGTACAGCTCACAGAAATACTGTGATCTGGGATTTTTTTTTTCCATACCATAATTTGAAGTTGATAATAGAAACCTTGTGACAGTTCCATGCTCGTTCACCATTTGAGGGAGTAAGGGCTGCCTGGGGGCTGTGCTGGGTTGTATTTCAATACCTTGGTTGGCCATTGGAAACACAACCCCCTGCAGGCTTCTCACGAATAGTTGCCACCTAAGGGAGAGAAGATGATTTTTTTCCCCCCTCCTGGTAAGGCAAGAATTTGGGCAACTTATCACTCCCAACAGAGGCTTGCACATCCACTGCAATAACTGGTCCTGGGGTGTTGTAAGACAGGCACATTCCAAGCAGCTGGCTATCAATTTCCAAAGCAATATAAGAAATACATACAACCAAACCATTTTCAGTTTCATTGATAATTTTCAATGCCTTGTAGAAAAAATACAAGTATAGTACCACACTCCTGTGAGAAGACCCTTCTGAGGCACTTGACAAGCCAATCAAGAAATAAAATAATTATGACTAAGATATGCTAATTTAAATTTTCAAGATGTTTAATTCATTAGTGTATCAGAAAAGGCTGCTATGTTCTGGAAGGCTGGAGCATAGCCAGCACTGATCACTAGTGAGAGAATTGTAGAATATCTTGGGTTGGAAGGGGCACACAACGATCAACATGTCCAACTCCTGATGTTCTAGCCCAAGTCCCTACCAGCCAAGAAGATATTGATAACTCATATTCCAGAAAATTCTGCCTTTAACCACATAATTTCTTCTCTAGAAAGGACATGCAAAGGTTACAAGTCTCTTGGGGCAGAAATAATACTGTTATAATACAAAGAAGAAAAGGCAGCTGAACAAGTGCTGAAAAAAGTGCCACAGAATTTTCTGCTCTATCCCCTATAGCAGAGGAGGGCTTAGAACAAATATCCAAATTTCAGAAGGCATTTTATTAAAAAAAAAAAAAAAAGGCAGAATATGGCAGCTGAATGAAGAACACTACAAATAATCTCATTTAAGGTGCTTGTTCTGCCATCATGCTGCATTAGGCAGAGGGTGGGACCCCGTGTGGGTTTTTTTGCTAAAAACACTGAGATTGTCTATGCTTCAAAAGCCCAGCTGTAGCCTCCTTGTTCAGTGTTTTCTGTCCATCCCTTGCTGCTGTGTCTACTAGGGTTCAATATATTAGTATGCATCTTGCCAAGCTCACAGAAGGCTGACCACAGTGTCAAAGCGGTGCTGGCAGAGTCAGTTCCACCAAACACTGGGATTCAAAGAGCATTTGATACATCATGAGAAACACTGGCCTCAGCCTGCAGACAACCATGTGTCTGTCTCACAGATTTCATATTCCATTCAACCAGCTCCCATTTTTATGGCAGCAGGCTGGATACTCAAACAGGAGCATAGTTTTGCAGAAATTTGTCTGCTCTTTTTGCAAGGAGCTGCCAACACTGTTGTGACTGGGATATCAGAAGGAAAAAGTAGAAGAGATGTTTGAAATTGAAAGACAATCTTGGAAAATTTTCAGCACATGCCATCGGTGTTGCATATCTGGAGAGCGTTGCTTTGGCTTCAGATGTTTGAGAAACTGTCTACTCAAGTGGAAAAAAAAGCATTCTCAGTTCTGTAATTATTTAGCACTGTAGAACACATGACAGTTTTATTCAGCCTTTCTTCACTGCTGCATTAAAACAAGATAACAGTTTTCACAACAGCTGACTCCTCCTGTCACCAAAAACAAAGTGTTTGGTACAAAGTGAGAGAGGAATCAGCACCCCTGCCCAGCAGCCCTGCAAAATCTTCAAAAGAATACACAGACACAAACCTCATTATTGCAGATGCAAGGATAAAGAAAAAAATGTTTTTCTCCAGTGTTCTATAATCATCTCAATCAATTTCTATACACAGTAAAATCTGTTCACTTTAAACTATAATCACAAGTAAGGAGAAGAGATAGGGAACTGATGAAAGGAAAAAGCAGAACAGGTCTGTAAATGGAATGCTTGAAGGAAATGTTATGCTGGTGGACATTTTCTGCATAAGATTGCAATTTGGTCCACATTAAGTACCTGGAAAGCTACAAAAACAGTCTGAGATAAAATCTTCTGTTCCCACTCTGTGGAAATGCCATCTAATGGGGGACCACTCAAGGAGCAGAGGCTTTCTTCAGTTCTTGGTTTCTCTCCTGAGATTTTCATCGGTAGCAGCAATGGTTATTTCATCTTGTATGACATTTGCACTGTGGAAGTGTCATTATAAAAGCCTATCAGACCTTTCTACAGAAACCAGTCAGCACCCAGACAGTTCTGGGGAGGTGGATTGATCCCCATTTGGCAGACATATGTGACCTGAGGGTCCATCAGCAGTGGCTGTACTGTTTGCATGTGTGCTGGGGGGAGCACCACATGCAGTAAGAGTGGAAGAGCAGATGTGCTTGCTGGTGTGAGCTGCTTCCAGCCAGCACGATGCCAGGTTAGCACTGCACTCCAGATCAATTGCCAGAGGCAGCCCTTCTGCCTGCTGAAAAGATCATTACCAAAGCAGGTCGTTCTACATCCTTATTTTGACATTATTAGATGAGAGCTTCCTTTAAGGAGTGCAGCTTCCATTGGGGCGGACTGACTCCAATAAGGTGTTGAACTAATTTGATCCCTGTTTCACTAGGAGATATGTCATCTCCAGGTTTGAAAAAGTTATTCAAGAAAAGAGAGCTTGAGCCTTTCATAATTAACATGCAACACCGGTTGCCACGCAGGGAGCAGGCACAGTTATAATAACTCGGAGTCAATAATTCATAAACTATAATGCATTATTAATCAATTATCGAGGCCTGAATTACATTTAATGAGATTAGGCTGATTGGAGCACTAAGCTGTTTGAGTCATATTGATTTAATCAATGTGCTTAATTAAACTGTGTACATTTTCCACATGATCATTATTTCCTGGTATCCTGCATAAGTGGCCCCTGCAATTCACATCCTCTGCTGTTCTTTGCTCAGGAGCTGCTCTTTGCTGCAATTTGTATTTAAAGGTAAAGGGCTTGTTTCTTCCTAAGAAAAGATCAAAGTTGCAAAACAACCATCTAAATAGCTTATATGAGCAAATTGAGAAACATTTGACTGTTTTTTCCCAGCAACTCTGTCTTTTTTATTCCACAGGCTTAAGATGAGACCAGGTAAACACACCTCATTAGTCTCTTTATCCCTAATTCCAGGTTCAGGAGCATCTGCAGATTGAAAAGGTATGAGTATCCTACCATATCTATCCCAAAAACATTACTCTATCCATCTTTAGAAATGTGCTTAGACAAAAAATGTGCTTCAAATCCCCAGAAGACTACATTTAAGATAAGCAGGTGTCATTATCTTTTTTTGACAATATTCATAATGGTTTCCTCAGCCATGCATAAAGAGGACATGTGATGACAGAAGAGCAGCTCAAAGTGACAGGTATTACAGATGTAAATCCATTTCCTAGTGTCATTTTTGTTTAATTTCCCTCACCTCTGCTGCTAATTATCTGGGACAATTTGGGTTAACTTTAAACCCCAAAATTCAGATCTATAATGCTACCCACTGCTAAAAGGATACTCATTAGTTGTGTTAACTGTGGAGTACACATAACACAGTGAATAATCACTATTATTAATGAGGATGACAACAGTACAGTCAGCCATGAAGAGAGTTTTGCAATTCCTTTGGGACAGTTTTAGTCATTACTCTGTGTTAGCACTAACCAGAATGGCACCTACACTACATCACATCTCAGAGGTGTCCTGCCCATTTTCCTTTCTCTAACTAAAGGCAAGAGCAAATCCACCCCATCTCAGGGTACAGCCAAGAAACACCTCCTGAAAAACACTCACATGGCAGTGTAGAGAATACACTGTTCTTTTCTGACCCATCATTTTGCTTTTGGTGGTTTTAATTCCACCACTCTGTTAACATTAGCAACATATCAGTGTCCTTTACTTTCTTAACGAGAAGACAATTTTTTCATTGCCTGTGCGTCAGTGTTTAGATATTTTCCTTACACTTCTTTGAAGAGTTAATCTGTCCATTTGCTCTGTCACTTACAACAGGATCCTACTGCTTGCAGGGTCTACTCAGCTGTCTGCCAGGGAGTTTAGTAGAGTTACACACTGCACACATGCATAAATAATACTGTGAACTAAGAGTTTGCAAACTATTACTGAGTACACATACATGCTGCTAACACTGCCTTCACTGGGCTCTGTGTGTGCGGCAAACTGAAGAAAATCAGAGCTCTGCAAACACCTTTTAATTCATCAAGCAGGGAGTTGGCACCAAGATTTGAAAGCTTTATCATTCTGGTTTCTGCATTCATTTGAGAATGTGCTGAAAGACGTTGGGAATTACCCTCTCTTCAAAAGCCCAACTCTCATCAGGCAGACCTCACATAGCCAGAAATAAAGCCATCCACGCACAGTCAGAATGGTTTTACCTTTAACACAAGACCATGGAGGATGCTGCAGTTAGAATGGGTAGCAAAGGCATCCCTACTAGCTGGATGCTCAGTCTTCCTATGATAGCAGGAAGAGCAAGTTTAAAATTAAACAGCAACCACAAAAAATAAGAAGATTGCTTCTATTTGTTCAAGTGTATGGAGCTGCAAAGCCCAGCAGGGACCAGTGACCAGCTCCAGGCACTCACAGACATGGATCAAGTTGGAGTGGAGGTTGTGCTGTTTGTAACTGAGGGGTAGCATGACTGAGAGTCAAAGCACAGGAAACCAGAGAGTTCCTAGCTCACACCTCTTTCTTTCTTCGTATCAGTTTCAGAACTGAACATTTATTAAAAATTATTCAGTACACCAACACCACGTAAAGGGCAGATATAAAGAGAGGAAGGAGAAAGGAGCCTAAAGTGAATATCAAAGCCTCACACAAACAAGGCATAATGAAGGAAAGAAGCAGCCCATTTTTCTTTCCTTCAGCATGGCTTGTGCTTCCTATTAACAAGGTGCACGTTAATAAATTTAACTCAGACAAATTTAACCATCCTAGGACCACATTAATCTAAAGCCTGACAAGAGCAATCTGAAAGAGCTGAGGAAGGGAAATAAAGCACAGCTGACACAGAGGATGCCATGCCCTCACTCTGCCTGGGCCGCTCCCTCTCCATCAGCGCTTCCAGTACACAACGACTCCTTCCCACTGCGCTCCTACCAGGCTGATCCTGCTGCCTTCCCAGCACTCTTCACCCACCCCATGCCTCTTCATCCATTATGTTTCCTTGTCCTCATGTGCCCATACTTGAGAAGGATTTAGAGTATTTCAGTATGATCATGTGCAGAAGCTAAGTCCTGCTGAGATTTGTGCCATTGGCACTGTTGAAAAGAAATTCTCAAGGTGCAGATTAACACATGTAACAAAGGTGAAATAAATTTGATAGGAAATCAAAGCGACGATAGTTCATGCAAACTATTAATTGGACAGAATCAGAAGGAAAAAACAAGGGCTGTCCATTTTTATTCATTATCCATGTGCCAAGTTCCCCAGTGCGGGAACTCCATGTTCCTCCTCAAGCTGAAATATCCATGCATGGAGACTGTACAAAGCCATGGGAGTTATTGCAGGGAAATCCTCCACCCTTTGGTCTCTTCATATTTAGCTCCAAGTTGTTGCTCTTGAGTTATGTTTTTGGCATGGAAAACACTGACAAACAGGTCCTTCCATCAGCCAAAACACTTCACAGAAAAATGGGTATGTCACACGAAATGAGGAAACCGAGAAGTAACTGCTGATCAAAGCCACACAAAGCAGCACAAATTAGACTAAGTTCATCCCCAAAAGTCATAATTATCCAAGCTACTCAAACAAAATAAGCACATACGTGATTATTCAATTTGCCTAGAGGCATCCTCACAGCATAAAACATTGTGTGCTGCCTTGCTGTTCTTCTACATGAGAAAAGAATAAATATTTTTATCACTTAAGAGTATCGGTGTTTACTTTCACAGTCTTGGAAACTTGAGCGAAATTATGTTGCCTTGACTATGTCTTTCCCCCCAAAAGATTTATTTTTCAGCTGGAGAACCGGGGTTTCTACATATTCTGTTTTGATGGAGTTCCATGGGTTCACGGATAGATGTAGGAAGGCTGCAATCTTATTATAGTGCAAGGCTTCAGAGGAAGAGTTTAGAGGCACAGGATTACACAGCACTTCAGGGAGAGCTACAAGCTCCCACTGGCTTCACATATTACCACATGGCAGAAGATATTTATTTCTATTGAAAAAAAAGGTCTTAAGCCACATAATTGGGATGTGAACCCAGATGCAGTATATTAAACAGTCTGAAGCATTCAGAAAAAGCATCTGTCCCAGTTGTTCATAGATGCCTTACGAACCTTTCAGCAAACCTGTGCTAAGCAAGCCAAGCCTTGTCTTTGCAGACAGGTTAACAACCTTTGAAAACCTGCCAGGCTCTCTTCTAATACTGCAAGAAGCAGTCTAATGTACTCTGAGAATACAGTGCTCCAGAAAATGATCATGCCTCCCAACATTGTCACGTTTATATCATGATACTTCCTTGAAAATTTTTTTTTGCTCTACTATGGAAGTCCTTTCAAAGCCAAAAGAACTAAAGTCCAGTGTTTAGGGCAATGACTCATCATGCAACTGACTCACTCCAAGCCCTTGCTTAGATAAATCCAAATGTTAGCTCAGCTTTTGCTTTGTACCACCATTGAAAAGGGCTTCTCACTTGGACAGAAAAGGTTGTTCAATGTGTGCCTCTTCCAGATGGTTCCAATCCTCAAATAAAATATTCCAACTTACTTTCTGTTGCCCCCTTGGGACCTTCTGCCATGAGGTGTCAGCAAATAACATCTGACCAGGTGATCACCTGCCCTGTGCCAAGGGCTGCTTTAGATAACCAACCTCCCCCTTCACAGCTCCCACCCACTGACTTTCTGTATCATCATTATCACAGAACAAAGGTGCTTAAGGGCAGAAATTCTCTCTTCAAGCCAGGCATGCACAGCTACAGTTAAAGCTGNAAAATCAAAGGTAACCCAATGTGATGCTAATCAGAATCTTCTTATCACTTGCTGTTGAGTTACGGAAAACATGCATATCTTAGTCTTGTTCATGAAGGCCACTGAAGGCCTAAATCTTTGGCCCTCACAACAAAAAATAACCAGCTCTAGATATAAAATGGCAATTATAATATTTGCCATTAAACAGAACATCATCAGTATGGTCTCAGACAAAATGCAAAGAGCTATATTGTGTCCAGATGGATTTACTGGGCACACTGGAGGAGCTGGAATTTCTCCAGAACACTTCAATTGCTGGTCCAGCTGGGAATGAGTTATCTGGTGTTTGGGGTTTGTTTTTTTTTTTCAAATGCAAGACCTCAAAATACATAAATCATTTCAATATGGAACACAAAATACCAAAAATTTAAAAAAAATTTCTTGTTGAATGAGTTATTTCACAGTTTTTTGCTGTAGGAGATATTTGATTTTGAACTTTTCAAATGTTTCA
>VYZQ01039904.1:406578-425372 GCA_013400655.1 Mystacornis crossleyi
TATTCTTGGCGTGAGGAGTTGGATCAGATGACTTTTAAATGTCCCTTCCAGCCCAAACTATTCTATGATTTTGCCTGAACAGCTCCTAGGTGCTTTTGTTAGCATAATGAAATTTCTGTGCACACATGAAATCTAAAAGAGAAGCATTTACTCTTTATATTTTAATAGGGGTTTTGTAGAAACATGAGAAAACTCATCGTTTTTGAGCATTTACTGAATTGATTGCCTAGCTGTCAAGCACATGCCAGTGAAACTCAGTGACAACTCCATATCAGAGGCAGCCAAAAAGTTTATATCGAAACAACATTTTGTACAATCAGTAGTGGGAAATTTGAAGAGTGTCTTTCCAAGAAGTTATTTAAAAAGGGAGATTTTTCTCCCTGCCCCCAAAGTTTATGACAGTTTTAAACAATTCTTAAGTCCAACAGCTTCTTGAGAAATTTGAGAAAAAGAACTGGCAGCTTAGAAGAAAGACTTTGGAACAAATCACGATCGCCTCATTAGACACAGAGCCGCTTGTCACCCACACACCAGATGAAGTGCAGTTCTGTGTTTACATTGCAATTGCAAGTGGCAGGATGAGTGTGAGTAATGCCACTGCGGGGTGTTGCTGAGTGCTGGGGAACACCAGTTGTCTCCCAGTTGGTAGGAAGAGGTGCAGCGGGCACGCTTGTCCTAACAACAACTAAACCACATCAGTTCACTCAACGACCCTCACGCGGTGATGGTTTGTCTTTATAAGCCAGGGTTAAATTTTAATCTACATTTATGGGACACCACATTCCTGTTCCTCAAACGTTGGAGCTCACCATGTTTCAGGCTGCCTTCCCAGCATCCGAGTAGAGCCATGTAAACATAGAACCGAAATTTACCGTCAGCAATGTTAGAAAACAATTAAATTACAGCTCTATAAAGTAAATTCAGTTATTAGATGCATTTAACAGTCTCACACAGATACAGAGAACTCAATATCATCATTCACTTATGTTCCTGGTACCCAGTGAAACTTAATTGGGTATAGCTACCACAGAGATTTCAGCTAGATATCAAAACAATTAATACTGGGATGTAAAAATAGATAAATTACTGTTCATAAAAGAAATGTAATTACTAATGGACAAGAAGTAATGAACTGCAGAGTGCATCCAGTTCAAGATGTATTCTGCAATATTTCCTGGAAATATGCGTATAACCATTAAATATATATGATATTTAAAAACATTTTCAAATTACTAACTCCATATACAAGTCTATCTTCTTCCCCAAAGCACTGTGTATTTAATTGAGCCCTTGGATTCATAATCACTTTTAATTTATTATTGATATGTAAAACCAACACACTTCACCAGTGGACAAATGCTTTAAAATGCAATCTACTGATGCACAAACCTGATTTAGTTTATTTACTGTGGAAATAAAAGTAAAATAGAAGTGTGTATAGTGCATCACTTGACATTTTAAATTAGCCCCAGCAAAGAAGTCTTTCAGAATTATTAGAAGTAATGATTTTGCTTTGGCTAGAGCTGGGCATGACAATCTCTCAATCTTTTCCATCCATAATTCTCATTTACCAAACTTTATGGTCCTTACTGGGTCTGAGTTCATTTCAACTTTTCCTGGGGCAAAATTCCCTTTAACTTCAATGAGCATTTTATTTGAAGAGACAGTGAAATATTTAAAGACCTTGTCCTGCAAGCTGAGGAATACAATCTTTTTCATCTCTATTCTATTCATTCAAGAGCAGGTGAGGTATTCAGTGATTCCCAGAGCACACAAACTCTCCAAGTCTCTCTTGCTTTGTGCCAGCAGAAGATCGAAATCAATAACAGTAAAATAATGATGAGGCACTGCATTTTTCTGGAAAAGTATGGTGGTGAATAAGACCAGCAATTCTTCAGCACTGTATTTGTTTTTTACCCTGCAGACTGTAGGTACGTGTGCCTTCAGGGCTAAAGGTCAAACCCCACCACTGGTATGTACGCTCTTCCCCACGGAATTTTAGGAGTAACTGGTGAAGTACTGATGAGAAGTGAGCTGACAGACATGTTTTGGACTGAAGGCTGGACTGGCCTTCTCCCAGATACTGGAAGAAGTTTCTTTGAATGTCTGTAATAGGCGCACAGCAGTTGACAAGAGACTTTCTTGAGTGGGAATCAACTTAAGCCTCGCTCTGCTGGTGTCCCTCCTGGGGAGGATGCTGTCCCCTGGAAAGCACAGCCTCCGATATCTGGTTATGGCAAACAGATATTTTTTACAAAAAATAGAGTGACCTCAAACTCCACCAACCCACACCGGCATGTGTTACTCAAAACAAAATGTGTTGATGATGGAAACTGAGGCGAGAAAAAAGGAAAACTGATCTACTGGAACTGTGTGGTTTCATTTGCAGCAATACTTTTCTCATCTTTAGCAACAAAGCAAAGCTACTCCCAGAACTATTCATTTCACTTCTTTCATCTTCCCTCCCTTTCAGACCCTGGTCTCCCCTGCATCAATTATAGAGAAAGCACATTGGATACATTCCCCGGAAAATTCCCTTACTATCCACCCCTGGCCAGAAAAGGCTGTGGAAAACAAACCCATCCCCAGGAAAAAAAACTGGTACAGCTCAGAAATTAAATTCATACTTTAGAGTTGTATTCTTTTAGTTTCTGTACTGACAGCACTGGTGGGAGCATCACAAATTCCTACTGACACTCCAGCTGGCACCGAGGAAAGAGCTGATAAAGTATCAGATGAGGTCCAGCAGCCTGGTAACGCTGGGTGCAGCTCTGAAAGCTGAGCTGTTACCCTGTGTCAGGAGGAGGATCAGGCAGCACATCTGAGTTGTCATTAGGTTTAGCCCCCTGCTTCCCAGCCCTTCAGGAGAAGGATCTTGCAGCCCCAAGTGAATGGAGACCCCTTTGGTCTCTATTCTGACTGGTGTAAGCATTAATGGCTTGTACTCAGCTTATCCCATGGAGATATTTCTTTTCTCCTACAGCATTCTGGACTTCACAGCTGGCAGGAGCTGCAGCTGTGAACAAGGCAATCACACCATCATGATCACAGAATGGTTTCAGTGGGAAGGGACCTTAAGGATCATCTGGTTCCAACCCCCCGGTCATGGGCAGGGACACTCTCCCCTAGACCAGGTTGCTCAAAGCCCCATCCAACCTGACTTTGAACGCTCCCAGGGGTGAGGAGGTGTGAAAGCAATCCTCTATGTCATCTCAAAATCTACACACACCCAAGCAGCTCTAACCTGCCAGGGCCATTATCTTATCTAGGTCGACATATCAGTATTACCATCATTGAGGAGTAGGTGTAGGGGTAATGGTAGGCCAGGTAGCAGACATCATCTTTGTGAGGGAACTTGATGCTGAAGGTGAGTGTGTAGTAGAATCTTCCCCTCACGCCTCTTCCTGCAGCTGCATTGCAGCGGTAGTGGTTTCTGGAAGAAGAGCAAGAGGGGGAAAGTAAATGCTTTTCACTTCTAGATGTGCATTTGAAGCAGCCATGGGAAAAATAAGTATTCGGAGAAGCATCCACACAATAGGACACAAAGCCCAGCAGGGAGTTAGGAGGCAGAACTGCATATGGCAGTGCAGGGCACAGCCAGTCACGTGCTGCTGAGGCATGGGGGCACTCTCCTAGGAAAATAACATCCATTAACGCTTCATTTTGTTAAGATGCAAATAAAGAAGCAGTCAGCTAATAGTAGCTCGTATAGCAGAGTCCAGACATATTTAAACTATGCATTCAGCTAAAATTGCTGTATTCCTTCAGATATACACATTATCTTGCTCAAAGATGCAGGTTCCTATTCACAGACCTGAACAATGCCATGAGAAAATACTCTGCAAAAAGCCTGGAGATTTAGAAAATATGAATACCCTACCAAACCAATTATTCAGTTCCACCCCAGGAAGAAAAGTGATATTTCCGGAATAAAAATAAATAATAAATAGGACATACATAAAAATAATTCAAATGTCATCAAAGGCACTCTTCTGAATAGGAAGAGGAGTAGAGTGGGTTTGGGTAGAGACTGGGCATGAAGGAGAAGTGACTCCATTTGTTTGCCAGTTGTGATGTACCAAAAAATTCTTCTTCGTATCCCTCTTTTTTGAAGACTTGAGTCTCTCCCTCTCAGGGACCAGTGAGAACCAATTGCTCCTTAAAAAATGGGGAACTGAGCTTGACATGGAAGCCAGGGAACCCTCGAGGCACGGTCGTCTTTCACAGCACCTGCTCAGGGCATGCCTGGGGACAGCAGAGGGGTTCAAACACAGATCCTGATCATCAGACAAGATTGTGGTGCTAAAGCAGGTCTGGGTCCAGCCAGCAGGTCAGTTCACGGGTCAGGATCCAGATCAGGTTTTGTAGCAAAGCAGGGACACAGCAACAGGGATGCAGCAGGGACTGAGCTGAAACCTCACTACAGCAGAGCTCTGGGTGAGGCTGGTCAACACTGACAAGGTCTAAGGAGGGACATTAATCCTTGACGCTGCCTTCAATAAAACTACAAAATCTTATAGCAAACTTCTCAGCCTAGTGTCAGGACCTGATCTCTTGCAGGAGACTTACTCTGATGAAGAGATGACTTCAGGCTGAGTAAGAAAGTTTTCTTTCAGCAGAGATGAAGTGACAAATCACACACTTTAGGGAGAAGCCTCAGAGCAAATTGCATCCATAAGTACCTTTCAAACAATATTTTTCCCACATTGCACCAATTATGCTGTTGCCAAACCTTCTGATTCTGAAGGACTGTGAGGTTTCNATCTCCCACAGCACCTGCTCAGGGCATGCCTGGGGACAGCAGAGGGGTTCAACCACAGATCCTGCTCATCAGAGAAGATTGTGGTGCTAAAGCAGGTCTGGGTCCAGCCAGCAGGTCAGTTCACGGGTCAGGATCCAGATCAGGTTTTGTAGCAAAGCAGGGACACAGCAACAGGGATGCAGCAGGGACTGAGCTGAAACCTCACTACAGCAGAGCTCTGGGTGAGGCTGGTCAACACTGACAAGGTCTAAGGAGGGACATTAATCCTTGACGCTGCCTTCAATAAAACTACAAAATCTTATAGCAAACTTCTCAGCCTAGTGTCAGGACCTGATCTCTTGCAGGAGACTTACTCTGATGAAGAGATGACTTCAGGCTGAGTAAGAAAGTTTTCTTTCAGCAGAGATGAAGTGACAAATCACACACTTTAGGGAGAAGCCTCAGAGCAAATTGCATCCATAAGTACCTTTCAAACAATATTTTTCCCACATTGCACCAATTATGCTGTTGCCAAACCTTCTGATTCTGAAGGACTGTGAGGTTTCTTTGAAAAATGTGATCATCAATGTTGCATTAAAATGCAAAATAGAAGAGGCAACCAAAAGATGCAATTTCAGCTCCTGAATTTTACAATACCAGTTTATTTTGCTGCTGTTCATTTTTATTCAAAGGGGCGTAGAGAAAAGATAATTATTCTTGTCAAATTCTCCAAAATAATCAGCTCTTTTTCGTAAGGGAGGCACAATACAATGCTGCTAAGTTTCCACTTGAATTCAGTGGTTCAGAACACGTGGGGTGAGTGATACTGACTGGATCAATAGATAGTGCAGGAACACTGCGTCACAGTAGCAACCTGAAAAGCCTATGATTTTATTCTCAGCTGAACCCTTTACCCCAGCATTTCCTTTGCAAATAAAGCACCTTAATACTGGACAAAGAGACTCGGAGAGAAAAAAAATTCAATAAACCCACAAATATAGAAACATGTACTTAGTAGCATTTATATATGTATTTCAGTGGATCAAGGGTTAAAGTCTAGTATTTTTTTGAAGTCAGAACAATGAAATTTAATATAGTTCCTATTAATTTTGACAATGAAGGATAATTAAGTACCATTTCTTGCCTAGTACAGAAGGAAAACGCTCATCTCCATGGCCTCTATTATACTCAGTATCACTTGGAAGGTTGGATCACCCTATTCATAAAAATGGTCACAAAGTGCTGAGTTCTTCCAAGTCCTCCCCTCCAAGTTCCCACTTGTGGTTAGAGCTGTGGGAGGAAGCAGGCCTTAGCAGGCAGATATTGCCTGAACATCTCACACAGACACAATTCCCACGTGTCCCTAATACTCCAGAGTAAAGGCTTCTCCCTCTCTACTCTGTAATTCTGCAGCCAAAAGTGCCTCTCTTGCCTATAAGGGCCACTTAACCCAGGGGTTTTGCAGCAGGAAACACCTCTGACCGTGATGCTACACCGGTAGTTCAGCGTTCCTTTCTCCTGCCTGCTCAGACACGATCCCCAGGGTAAGGATGCACAGCGCTGTTCAGCAGCACATTTCACCCCTGTTCTGAGCATCTCTGCTGTTCCACCTAACTAACCACCCAGAAAAGACATTTCCAGACTTTCGAATCACTTCTTGACACCTGCCTCAATCTATAGCAAGCTATGTGGCAGTAACAAAGTTTACAGGTGCTTTTGGGAGGCTTCAATATTCTTCACTCATGCATTAAAAAGAAAAATCCCCTGTGTGTAAGCAGTGTAAATGATCATGTACTTTTACTGCATATAATCTGGTCTCCTCACAATCCATCATACAAAGCAGTAGCTCTGAATATTTTTAAAAGAAACCTTAAAAAAATAACATTTTTCCTCTGTGCCTCCCTTTCCTCCTACTGCTGTCAAGCCAAAATAGCTCTATTGCTTCCTTTTTCCTCCACCAGATTGATGTTTTTAGTTCCCCACCACTTTTTCACCACAACACCCTACCCTACTGTACCAGCATGGAGCCTAAAGTAACAAGCAAGGAAAAGGAAAAAAAGACTCTGGCAACATCTGGTCCCCACTACCGTATTTGTCTTCTCTTTCAAAAACATGTTGAAAGTCTCTCATGCTTGCTAGAAGCTAACACACTGGTTACTGGAAAGAATAAAAGGAGACCAATGTGTAGTTTTCCAATGAACACACAGGCTGCATCTACTGGGCCTTACAGTCACTTTGTAGTAGCGAAATCACTTTGCTTGCTGCTCTCCTTCAGAAAAAAATGCACAAGTATTATGTTTCCAGCGTAGTAGTGATGAAGAGTTAATTAATAATAATTATACTACTACTTATCTTTTACTCTGCAAGATAATTTTTTGAGTTTAAAAAATCTTCTGCCAACACTGTCTAATTAAAACATGCTTCCCCATTTATCTGTTCCATTCTTTGGGTGGCAGATAAGTGACACTAATTTTCCACCCTTTTTAGGGGGGGGAACAGACATAGACAGGTGAAGCAACTTGGACAAAGTGCAGGCAGGGAAGGAGCTGGGTTGTAACTGAGGAATTCAAAAGCACCAAGTGATTCAGGAACAATATCTCTTGGCCATCT
This sequence comes from Mystacornis crossleyi, assembly GCA_013400655.1. Taxonomy (NCBI): domain Eukaryota; kingdom Metazoa; phylum Chordata; class Aves; order Passeriformes; family Timaliidae; genus Mystacornis; species Mystacornis crossleyi. Next base: position 413,930 of record VYZQ01039904.1, read on the forward strand.
GGTCTTCAGACTTCCTATCTGCTGCATTTAGTGTAGTAAAAAGCACTGTTGGATGATAGAATATAGCATTTTCAGCTTAGAATAAAATGGTGAAAGAAAGTATCAATATCCCTGACTTCTGGGCCACTTCAGAACAGAGTTCAAACGTAAAGTAAAATGTTTATCTCTTCTAATCTGCTGATGTATTCCCTTGGTCTGAAAAAACTTCCCACCCAGAGTTTGGTGCCCCCATTTTCTATGTCTCGACCTCCTTACATCTCTAAATGTGACTATTAAGTGCAAGATGCTTTAGTAACACCCTGGTGCATACCATAAAAAACATTATTTAGCAATTTACTGGGCACGGCTGTTATTTTGGGGTCTGCCACATTGGAAAGTGGAAAATGCACAACACAACTTCCTTTTCAAAGGCCAAATACGTGATAAGGTATTTTTGTTGTCAACATTTCAGGCAAAATCCCAGTCAAAGCAGAATATTCCCCCAGCCATTGTGCCATTAAGGTGTTCAGCCGTACTACAAAGGCCAGGTGCTCTCAGAGTGAGACTGATGGTTCACCCTCCCCCACAGATATCATTAGAGCTGAGAGGTGACCTGCTAATGTTATGATGTTTATTTCATCTAATGTGTTTATAAAGATGCTGAAAAGAGAGGACCTAGTTCTGACATCGTTATGACCACTAAACGGCCAAGTTTTTAGTGGTGATGTGAGAACAAAACACTCCATGTACCTCATTACTATCTGACCTGACTATTTTCTGAAAAGGCTGGAGGTTAGATAATATGCTTAGAATGAGCCTTGAAACCAAAGGCACAAGCACATTGTCACCAATTCAACACTCAGCTGCCATTGTTCCTTAAGTAATTTGCCAGAAAGGAATATTATTCAGCGCATAAAAGCTGCCAAGACAGCGAGAGAATTAGATGATCTTATTGTAACTGCAACTGTTTATCATGGGTGTATCCTGTCACTTCACAGAGAGGCAATAAAATAGAGCAGAAGTGCCACTCCGCTACTTTTTGACAAGAGCTCTGCTAATATTCTCCACAACATAAAAACTCTTGTGAGACGTATGAGAAAGGTACACGGTGACACAGCTCTGCCACAACATCCATCTTCATGAGGGAACTACCCCATCTTCAGGGAAGATGAATGCCAAAGATCAGCCAGCCTGCTTCACACAGACATCTCACCAATGAGCTCTTCCTCCCCCGTCCTTCAGCTCAGAGGTGTCTCTCAATTGCAAAGGCAATTAAGGGCATCCTTGGGTTCCTCGGTATTTTTGAAAACATATCACTCTTTCCCCATATTTATTAATAGTTCCTGGTTTATTAGTAGCTCCTGGTGAAAATAATTAGATGAGGTTCCCTTCAAAACGTGCGGCCCCACCTTAGGATACCTGAGACCAGGGTGAACGGAACTGAAGTGAGCTCTTTCCCCAAAACACCGGCAGCGTGATATCACTGCATCCATCCCATCTCCTCCCCTTCTGACACAAAGCCTGAGCAGCCTCAACCACACTATTTTCACATTCCTCCCCCCTACAATTTCTCATGACTGAGAATCTCTTTTATAATCACTGAAATAAAAACATTAAAGTTTCAGTAGAGGTGAAAATGTGTTTATGTGTGTGCACGCGCACCCTTGTGCATACAAAAATATGTGAGAACCAGGAACACACAGTAAATGAGAGACAACAACTTGTTATCCCAGATGATTATGTTGACGTATAATTCAATGTACAGCTAGAAAACACAGAATATTCCAAATCAATAAAACTATTCTCTCATATATTCTGAACAAGAATCTGATTACAGGCTTAATTGCACAATCATGGCTTAATCTTGGAAGTCAGCTGCTGCTTAATCACTGCACAATAGCTGCCTTGTTAATGACATGGGAAGCCACTGCAATGGTATCCAGCCTGAAAAGTCTGCCCAACCAGAAGCCCATACTCAGAGAAGTCAGGGATTACAGGCATGTAAAGGGAAGCCACTGCACCACAGTACGTGAGCTCTTGAGGTAGAAAAGGTTAAGGTCAGGTGCACGAAGGTCAACAAAGAGTATTTGAAACAAAATAAAATAGCTACTCCAATTGCTGTAGACAGATGCCAGGTTGAATGAGGATAATCTGTGCCTTCAACCCCTCCTCACCCCTCAACAAAAATTACAACAGAAATTGGGACAACTTGGAATTTTCTTCTGAGGCTCTGGCACACCACAAAAACAGCCTGAAACAGGGAACTTGCACAAATATCAGCACTGAGCTTGTCAGGGTTCCTTTACACTGCTGTTGTATGTCCAACCTTTTCTTTAGCTCCTCAGCTCCCATATCTCTCATAAAATCAGTGTATGCAACAGAAGAACAATGATCCCATCCAGCTCTTTTCTTCCCAGACAGGGGAAAAAAGCCAGCTACACTACTTCTCCTTTCCTTCTCCTTCCTCCTGAGCAAGTGAATTCTGCATATTCCCTGGCACCTAATAGGGTGATCTCACTTGTAGCTGTTTTCTGAAGGTGGAAGCACATAACACTTTGAGCCAGCACCAGTTTACAGACATTTGAAATAAAGGGCACAGGAGAGCGGAGAAAGGAAGGCGCAAATTACTCACCAAAAGTGCACTTACTTGTAGTAGCAGATCTCCTGGCCTGCCCGAATCCAGCGAGGCCTGCCCTGGAGAGCCTCCTTCACTGAGTACATGACCACCTGCATGCCTACAGAAAACAAGACAATTTCACGTGATGTGACTTCCCTGGCTGGAAAAGACAGGAGTGGGAAGGAAAAGGCTAAACAAGAAGCATCATTATTTTGTCAGTGCTCTCTCTGCTGATAGTTTATGCAGAGTAAATACGTTCCCAAAGCCCTGTGTTTCATTCTGAGACAGCCATGTCTGTACAAAAAGCCCCTGCAGAAGAAATGAGCTGAATGGAGTTTATTAAAAAATAAGTTATTCTTCTGGCCTTTACAAGCCATTTTTTTTACAAACAGAGGAAGTGAAAGGAAAGAATATGAATCAAGGCATCAACAAGATCAGTAATTTTGTTAGTCCAATATTTTATGCTTGGCTGAACTATTATTGAACTCTTAATCCTACCATAGTATCAGAGATCTGTGGTGCATCCAGAACCTCACCTTTAGAAAATAGCAAGCAAAACCAGAAGAAGGATTTAAACTTCATATTAGACCTAAAAACACCTAGGAGTCGTAAATACTGATAACAATAGCATCCATCTTTGTACTGCATTATCCCAGAACATGAACTTCTTCCCAACCTCCAAAACGTTACCATTTCACACCCTGAGGAGCGAGGCTTTCTGTGATCTGAGCTGAGCATCCATTACTCGCAGCTCCATCAAGCCAGCCCATCTGCAGGGAGTTCTTGTACCAGTTTCCTTTGCTGTACACACCTGCCTGCTCCTTACGGCAGGCTGAGGATGCTGCCCTCCCCAGCAGAGCTCTCTGCACAGGCTGTCCCTGGCCAGGGGCTGCAGGGGAGGCTCCTGCCAGCAGCTCCAGCAGACCCAGCACAGGCCCAGCTGAGCCCGGTGATGATGCTGGCACCACTTCTGTGGCAGAACGTTTAAGAAGGAGAAAAATGCCCTCCCAAGTATTTTTGCATGCGGATAAGTTGCCCTCTGAGCCTTCTCTTGGCTGTTCTTGTGCTGGGGGGAGATGATGCTTGAAATTCATTAATACTGATGACATATTTGCATTAGCAGCTATTCAGTTCCCTTCTCCCTTTGAGTTTGTGTGTTAAACTCTCCAGCACTGTTGGAGCCAGGAGATAGCAGCAGCAATGCCTTTCCAGCTCACCTTTGGCTGTGCTGTGGGGCAGCACCTACTCACCACAGCCAGGAGTAACCTCTGTATTGCTCTTTTCTGAACCAGTGCTGTGAGTTATGCACAAGAGGCAATTCTGTGTTTGGTACCAGGACATGGCCACCATGATTTTAAGAGACACAGGCCTTTCTAGAGTCCCAGTTCATCAGAGGAGGGATATGAGACTCAGTGTCTGCAGGGGTCTCAGTATCCCAAATGCCAGCTCCTGCCCTTCTCTCTGAGTCCAAAGGACTCACACATGAAAGTGTCTCAGAGCAATGGCTGATACTAGTCTGCCATCTCATTTTAATTAGAAAAAGAAATCAGCTTCTCCTTTCTGCTTCCCCTGTGGAAATGTTCAGTTTCAGAAAACGAACTGAAATCAGGGTTCTGATGAAACCCCATTATTTCCCATGACAGAGTAAGTTAGTGAAAAATGGGGAAGGAGATGGGTGGAGGCTGTGCCTCCTGTCTTGCTCTGCTCCTGGCCACAACTATTTCATTAAATATCCTTTCTGCTGATTTGAAAGTCACACGATGTCATCTAACCAAGAGCAAAAGGGAAAAATCAAACCAGACAAGTAACCAGGAGCCGTAAACAATTGCCACCCAGGGCACTTTGGCACTACATCACAACTGGAGGCTTTTTGTCTCAGAGTGTGGGCACTAGCCCAGGAAAGTGCAGAGGGAATGTGACAAATAAACAGCATCTCTTGCCACTGCTCTGTGTAAGTGTTATGCATGTGCTGGAAGGGGTAGTGAGCCTCGCTCAGCCAAGCCAGGAAAGCTGAAGCTTCACTGCCCGCTCAGAGCAGCAGAAGGAACCCACAGAGGAATTGTTTAATAGCCAACCCCATGAACAAGCCATCCAAAAGCAAGTCATGGCTTAGCCTCCCTCCTTACTCCAGATGGTATTTTCACATTTCTCTTCCAAATATGTTTGTCATTGCATGCTTGAACATGTGAGTCATGTACAATTTCAGGTACACAAAATGAGATTTTAAGTGCTGACAACAGCCAAACTAGGAGATAACAAACAACCTTCCACCAGCAATAGTCTGAATCTCTGGCTCTGGGGGTACTAGGGGCTACATCAAGGATTGCATTGTGGTTTAAACCAGGACATCAACATCCTTCATTTTCAGGCTCCTACCACACACACTCCACTGAACTGTTTGGCAATTCAGGTAAGCGGTATAAGATGACCAAAAAAAGAAATAGTTTTCACTAGGATCTGTATGAATACTTGAACTTCAACCCTTAGGTTTAAAGAGTAAATGGCTTTTAATTAATCATATCACTCATCCAGCCAGTTTCACACATACAAATGACAAGTGATTCCAACTCTTAATTCTGTTTGTTATAGGTACACCGATCCTCAGAGACGTCCTGGTGATGCTGTAGCCACGGGGCTTCAGAGGAATGCAAAGTGTAACATTAGGGACTTAATAAACATTCTGAGTCAGGTCTTGAGCTGGTGTAAATTAACAGAGCTCCATGGAAACCAACCAAAAAAATCCCCAGCCTATGCCAGCTAAGAATTCAATCCACAGTCTCCTTGCAGAAGAAATGATTTCTCTTCTAAAACGGGTGTTGAAAGCTGAGATTTGCCCTGCCTGTTTCTGAGCAATGCTGACTTCCATCTGAACCATGACAGGAGCTCAAAGACTGCAAGGAACAGAATTTTTTATCATCATTAATATCAACAGAAATTTCAGTAGGTCTGAAGATGTCTTACTAGATAAAACCAAAGAATCATGAATATTTGTTTGAAGATTATCATATTTATTTAAATCTTAGAAGTACTTTCCAATCCTATGCTGCTCATTCAGTTCCAATATTGTCTTTCCCCCCTCAGCTCTCCCCACCCTAGTGCCAAGTCTTCCTCAGTTCTGGTCTATAAACACAACAGTGACATTTATTTCCCCCTACAAATCCCCTTCCATGTCTCAATACCCAGTTTGCTCCTCAGTCCTCCTGAGGATAGACAAAAGTTCTTTGACAAATCTAAAGTGACTTTTTCAGTGGATTTCAGGGCAGCTAAGATGGAATTTACAGTCTCCCTTAAACTTATAGGCATGGAGATTCAGAAACCTTTATGGCATTGAAAAGATATTCTTGTGAAGAGAAGGCTAACCCAATTCCTCAAAGTCTCATACCATAATTAAACTGGCTGTTGAATTTCTCACAGTTGATGACGTTGAAGCGATAGGGAACCGCCGAGTTCATGTCACAGACCTCAAAGTAGAACCACTGGTGGTGCTGGTTGCTGTTCACATCTGCATTCATAATTAGGTCATACTCAAACCTGTAAAGAAGAATAAAAGGATAATAAAAGCAGTGGCCATAAACACCTCCTGTCTGCCACTGAACATGCTGACAGCAGGCTAGGCAGTCAAACTGACTGATATTTTGTGAGCATCACCATCAAATGCCATTAAGTACTCACACTATAATAGTCAAAACATTTTGAGCTCTGTTTTCTTAATCATGTTCCTTCCATGACATCCAGGTGTTATAGAAGGCATAATAAGCTCCACATCATCTAACCTGCTCCCCTGGCTGACCCTTTCTGAACCCAGGAGAAGGCCACCATTCCAGGCTGTGGTCACAGCAGGAGGCAGGCTGGCACAGGCCTGCTGCACGGGTACTTACTCACGCACTTGGATCGCTTTCCGAAGGTTTCCCGACTCAAACTTGGAGAAAAACGTCAGACAGCCTGGAACACCTGGGCTTGAGCCACTGCTGTAAAGCAAAGCGAGGACACCTGTAGCAGGTTGCTTCAAAGAAAAGCTTTCCCCAGCACCTTTTCTATGCCAAAATCGGTTTTAATAATTTTTTTTAATAAGCAAGACCCCGGGAAGGAGGAGAAGGTGAACAAATCCGTAACTTCCTATGCAGTGCAGCTTTTCTCTCTACTCTACTCTTGCTTAATAATTCTAAATTGCAACTTTCTTTTTCCCACTGGTCTCTTTTGTCACTGTCCATATTTACTTTCTTTATTCCAGTTACTTTCCCACTGGATTACTCCTACTATTTCATGAATTGCAGAAGGTACATTGATACAATTACTCTATGTTTATTCTTCCCTCATCTAAACTTTCTTTCTCCAACTACTTAGCAACCCTTAAATTAACCCTAAGCAACTTCATAACTTTCTCCCACCTCAAACTTTCACCTCTTTTTTGCACCAAAGAATGTTCTCCAAGTCACTCATCCCTCCTATGAATGCAGTTTCTTTAAATATGGGACCCTCTCAGCTGCCTGGTGCTACATCATCTCACAGACCATAGCTGAGCACTTAAAGCAGTTCACAAGGCCAGATTTTTAGGGTTTTTATTCAGAAGCGTTGTGTGAGTGTCACACTTATGAAACAGGGTACATCTACAACCTGTGACGCTGGCTGTGCAGACATTCAGTGGGAAGTGCTGCTTCTTGGGATGGAAAAACTGGATTCATGGATAAAATTCCCAGCACTGGTCTGCACATCTCTGTTCCAAATCACTGCATGCAGTGCAAACATATCCAGGGACAACCTACAGTCCCCTTTGATGTATGAATTTTCTTGTTCTGTCTAGCAGTTTTGAGGCTCTCCTGCTTCAATGACTTCCACAACAAATTCTTTCCCTGGAGTAACCTGCAAGGAATTTATCCCTCCTGGATATTTTTCTCTGTTAGGCCTTTACCTCCCGTGTTACTTCTTCTTTGCCTTTATCAGAACTGATCAAGTAAACTGAGGTCACTGACAGCACTAACAGTGGCCCTGGTTGCAGCACTCAATTTAAGTGACCCACCTGGGATCATCTAAATCAAACACAGTTCTTCCTATCACATCCCCCGGCTGGATTAGGCGGCGAACGTTGTCAAGGACTTTGTCCCTAGGAAAAAGAAAGCAGCAAATCTTAATGACACTGTGAGTGATCTGGATATAGAGTACTCTTCCAGAAGAAATATGAAGAGTCTTCGAAAGTTATTTTAAGGACTGGCAAGAAAGGACTTCCGTGTGCTAATTCCAGGTGGACTTTTTTTTCCTATCATGAGAACACTTCTGCTCCACCCCCACTACAACGAGCTGCCTTTTGGGTTAAGTGACTGATTCTGCAAAATTTTGTATTCACTACTAGATTGTGTTAAATTTGATTTATCCCCAGTTCTTCCCAGTCAATTCCAACCCCTAAGTGGCCATTCTTACCCTCTGAGGAAATATCTACCATAACTTGTAAGCCTACTAGTCTGACTCATAGTGAATATTGACTCTAAGTCAAGCTTATTTCGACTCAGTATTAAACAGAGCTTCTCTGATCCCTGAAGATGATCAAATGTAGAATACCAGATTTTCTTCCTGACCTTTGAAGCAATCACATTATGCCTTGAAGCATGATATGATTAGTCCCATTTTAGCTGTAGAGTTACACATGTTGTTGTAGCCATAAAAGCAGAGCTTTTAGAGGAACAGTGCAAGAAGATGGTAGAGTGATTTTGCCTCTAAATAAGATTTCTAGCTTATATATTTACTGCAGAAAGAATCATTCTCTCTGTCAGAAATCTGTGGTCTTCACAAAAGTCATTTGATTAGTGTTGATCAACTCTGAAGTTTGACATAGAATCCACCATCTTTGCTGCCTGCTAATAATCTCCTATACCACTAAAAAAAAATGTAAAGTCATTGCATATAGCCCTACTTGGAACAAAAAACCTGTAGTTATAAGAGCTTTCTCTCCCAGCACGACTTCAAAACACAAATTCCCACTCATCTGAACACCTAAAAAATGAGAGGCCCTTCCTGAAAGGACAGATAGGATTTTCCCTGAAAGAACCAGATGGGACGAATGCTGCAAGCACTAAATGTGGCTGAATAAAGAGTAAGATTGAAGGTAAAAACATATCCCAAAAGGATGCAGAGGTTTCTCCATCTCTAAAATGGACTTGTTTTCATTTGTGTTCTAACCAGGTCATGGATTCACAACCCAGCTTAGAGTCCCATCACAAATATAGGTATAACTGATAAATTGATAAATTCATCACTAAGGCAAATCACTGGGTAGCCAAAAAATTTTGCTCTATAACTTCCTAAGACATTCAGAGATGTTAGAGGCAGACCCTACATAATCCAGTTTTGAGCCCAAGAGCTCTCAATGTGATCATTACATTAAAGCACAATCACCTTTGGACCCCATGCTTGCGCTCCAACACGGGCTTGCTGTACGGAGGTGGCTGGTGACCCCAGAAATCTGGGAATGCCAGGTCTCTGTAGCCCGGGATGGACTTCACACATTTGGCCCTGGCTGCATAGAAATGAGGGCTGTGGAACGGGATATCCCCTAAGTGTTTCTCCAGAAGATTTCTAACCATATCTGAGCTCTCCAGCCTCCCTTCAGGACCAGGATTGATCGAGGACTCACAGCGACGGTAAAAAATTTTTTTGTACCAAGCAGCATCATCTTTTGGGAGAGGGCACAAAGCAAACACATGACTCCTGGATGGATCTTCCTCCTCACAGAAGTCTTTATCCTGGGCTTCTTCAGCAATGTCTTTCTTTTCATCATTCTTATTCCATATGCATTCCTCTTCCTTTCTCCAGCTCTGCAATGGGACTTTGAAATCCTGGTCCCCTGAATCTGGTCCCATCTCTGTGACACTTCGGTTTCTCCATCTGCAGTTTGGATGTTTCACAGAAGTAGCTCTTGGAATGAAATGAGTGGGAGCAGAGGGAAGACTCTCAGTCGTCTCCTCCAAGCTCTTCTGTTCCCCAGACTCAAATTCAAGCTCCTTTAAATTTAAAAAGCAGAAGAAATTAAAAGAAACTACAGACAGATTGTGCCTCCTTCCAGAGGAAACCTTTCAAGGAGGAAAAGAGGAAATATTTACACATCTCCCAAAACTGTACTCAACCAATAAAACAGCCAGAGCAAAATCAGTGCATGGACCACCTGCCAGCACTTCTCTATCCACAAAGCTGTTTCAACAGAAAACCCTGGAAACCAAACGTATCCAACTGGAGATGACTCGTCCAAATGACTCAACCAAAACCAATCATTCAAATAAAGAATGGAAGATATTTTGCAAAGCATTTTTAAAAAAATATAAATGTTACAGGAAGGTAAAGGTGGCCAATCTGTCATGCAAAACTTCAGCCCGCCATGATGCAGGAGTATGATTTAATCCCATTTGGCTATTTATGGTCACAATCGACATCACCACATTGTTGGTACAGAAGATACATTAACCCAGTGATCTTTTTCAGGTTCATATTTGAAACAATTTTCAGCTCTCCAAATTCCAAAACTTGTTATGAGGGCAATATTCCTCATTATTTTTCCCAAATATCACTCTCAAAAAATTATTTGAACTGTTCATTTCACTCAGTGGCAGTGCAATCTTCTCCTCTTCCTTCAAACCACTAGTTGACAGTATTTATTTTTCACATCTCATTCTGATCCTGATATTGCTGTTGAAATTGCCAGCAAGGATACAAATTATCTGACAGATTTCTCATGTGGCAATTGATTCAACAGTGCTTACTTAATCTACACCCAGACAAATGCGCATCAAATGTTCCTTTTGTCACTCATGATTCACACCAGCAAACTACTGAGAAAAGTCATAGTCTTTGGCTTTCCCGTCCTTACAGGTTCACTTTTGAAATAGCCCTCTCTAGTTATTACTTGTCAACACTCCCTTCTCAAATATTTCTTAAATTCTGGAATATTCCCAAATAAAGGAAACTGCGCTATGATCATACCTGAAGATTCTGGGAAAGTTCTGCACACAACGCTTCATATTGTCCAAGGTCTTCTTCTGGCCGGTCAAGCACCGGCCTTGACTTCAATTTATTCACATCTGTCTCCAAGTCATAATCCTACAGAAGCAGAATTAGAAAAGCACATGTATTACACCTGCCCCATGAGATGATCTCAACCACCAGTGAATTGAGGATAAGAACAGTGTCTGAAACTTTCACAGTCAAAGGCTCCTGTGTATTAATGTGCAGCCTCACCCACGTCAGATTTGAGAACCAAAGCCAACCTGTGTCAAGCATTCAGCCACTGCATTAAAAAAAAAAAATTAAAAAATAAAAATAAAACCACAAACAGGAAAAGCTGGAGCAAGAGGAAAGGATGGAGACACAGCATTGATGATTGGGCATTGCATTACAACATTATTCAGATAATTCAACATGTCTGTGTCCTACCAAATGCCATCAACGAAATTATTTGCTCCTGACAAACATACTGCTTTCCAAAGCCATTATAAAAAGAATAAAGTACAATTGCCTGAATGCACCAGTGCCCATGGCATTTAAACCCTGAGCCACAATTGGGTCACAAAGCAGAGTCTGAAGAGTTGTTTGGGCTGAGATGAAAACACAGCGAAGACCTGCAAGGAACATGAGATCAGTTACAAAGGATTTGCCACTGAGAGCAAACTGATGCAGATGTAGCTTCAAATTTGCTGAAGATTTGGAAAAGAATAGATGGTTGAAGTGGTGATTTTTATTTTCATCTCTCTGAACAGTTCCTGATGGAAGCTTAGAGCCAAGTTTCAGTTTGGTTGGCATTGCTAGCATGCATGGATATGTGTTATGTAGCTGCAAAAATGTTTGTAAATCTGCCCAATTCAGATA
>VYZQ01039904.1:429332-439990 GCA_013400655.1 Mystacornis crossleyi
AAGAATAGTGTCTTACAACAGTCCTCCCTGTCACACACAATCCCCTAGAGCAGAGTCACTCTTCTGGTGAGAACACAATTCCCTTTGCCACTCATGATTCACACCCATAAACTACAGCAAAAAGTCATAATCTTGGTTTTCCCAGTCCTATAAGATGTACAGGTTTACTCTTGCAATAGTCTTGTCTGGTTATCACTTTTTAATACTCCTTTTCAAGTATTTCCTAAATTGTGGAATATTCACAAATAAGGGAACTTCTCTATGATCATAACTGAAAATCATGGGGAAGTTCTGAACACATTGCTTCACATCATTCACATTCCTTTCCCTTCTTTTTATCACTAAAGAAATATGACTGGAACAGCAAGACCTCAAGTTCCTGGAGTCCATCTCTTACAGACATACAGGCCAGCACGGACCACAGGGGACTTCCATCCCTGCACATCATGTGGGAGACACAGAATCTCTGAGCTCTGCTCCAAGACATTGGAGTCAGGGTATATTGAAGGAAGCTAACACAGGTGACAGTAGCACTGAGGCAATATGGTTTTTAATGTGGATTAAAAAATGCTTTGTGGAGCCCACGTGTATGTTTTGGCTGCCAGAACATGCCAAAATCTGTGCTTCTGCACCTTCAGCACAATTATACCCAGAGTCATCACGCCAAAACTCACAGAGACAAACTAACACAGTTAACACCACTATTCCAGTATATTCAGGGTACACAAGGTATTTTCAAAGAGCATTCCCACTGTGCTCTATTCTCTGTGGTGAAACATTAGGCCCAGGAGCTATTTTGAAAGATCACTATATATTACCTGCTCATAAAAGAATTAATAATTGCAGTACTCCACAGTTCCTGCTGCTATAATCCAGAGCAGGAAATAGAAAAGTAAGGATTTTTTTAGAGCCCAGGTGTACTTCGAAGACACAGAATATTTGGTATTTTTGTTGTACTGTTATGCAGTAACTTGGACTTTTGTTGCAAAGAAAACAAACCAAAATCCCCACAGAACTAAAAGCTAAGACCCCCTGGGACATCACAGAAGTGATGTATGTCTTCACACATCACAGTGTGTGTCTTCAATATGACAGAGTCAGGGAGTTTAGATAAAAGAATGATAGTGCTGCACAAAGGTGAAGTTGTTTAAAACCAGTGGGTGCAATTCTCAGAAAACCCAGCCCTTAGATTTGCCCAAATACAGCACATCCAAAGCACAGCCTCCATCAGAGTGACTGAGTCACCAGTTCCGTATCCTACCCAAACTCACAATTTTCACTCTGCCTCTCAGCATGTTTTCTTCAGTGGCTTGGAACTAAGACTGAGCTCATCAGAACAGGAACGCAGCTTAAGTAAGCAGCATGAATGCGCTACACGGCAAAAGAGAAATGTCACAATACTTCCTACTACCATTTCATATTTACATCCCTGCAGCAGAGATAAAATGGAACAACCAAGAGGGCAGGATTGATACTTCGTGCCACCTTCTGACAGCCCATAGTTAGGATCTGGGCTGGACAAAAAAGCCCAAACAATCCAAACATTCAGCAGATCCAGGCAGAGGGGCAAAAGAACATAACAAAGAACATAAGATGACCACTGGAACACAGGTCCTGCCTGACTAACCAGATCTCCTTCTAGGAAAAGGTGACACTCTAGTGGTGGACTTGACAGTGCTGGGTTAATGACTGGATTAAATCTTAAAAGTCTTTTCCAATCTAAACGATTCTGTGATTATAAAGCACTTTATTATAATTGGGAACAGGAAAATGGCTGTATTGGGGTTCTCTTGGTTGTACAGGATTTTACTCTGTTTTCTCATGTATGATTGAATGGCATTATAAGATTCAGTGGGATTAACCAGGATTCCTGTAGGGAGGCTAGAAAAAATCATCTAAAGCTGACATGCTTACAAGACTCACTACAAGAATTTTAATATGTATTTCTAGTTCTCTGGCTGTTTGGAACTAGGGGGAGAGAAAAAATTATGAAAGCATCTCTGAGGAAAGTTTTATTATGGGTAGAGTAAACACCAAGGAGAACTGGTTTCTATTTCTGCTTCAATTTATTCACTCCTTCATATGGTTGCCTTCATTTGCTTGTTATTAAAGGAAAGATTAGGAAAGTTTGGTACATGTGAGAACAGGCTAATATTCTTAACAGTCTACTAGTTTAGTTTACTAAAACTGTTCTGTTTTTGCTAACACAGTGAGCAGAGAACTGTTTAATTGCCTGCCTTGGGACAACCATCTTAATTCACTGCCAAGTGAATTTAAATAGTCAAGAACAAGGCGTGTTCATCCAGACAATGAACTTCCACACTTGGAGTTACTCAATGATGCTATTTCAAAGTCATATTTTTTTTTACAGCAAATTAGCTCGCAAGTGCAAACAAGCCTTCAGATACCTTAGAGGGATTTTGTGGGACTGTTTTCATTACTGCTCATAAAGTGCTCTCAGATTCCAAGGTAACACTGTTTACAGATGACTGAAAATTGTTACATCAGTGTATTGGAAAAGCCCTTTTTACTGCACATGGGAAGCAGACAGGAGACTGCTTCGTATGTGTGTAAGCTATCCCATTTATTTTGTGGTGGGATAATGTGAATGAGGGAAGAGTAAATCCCTAGCTTAGAAGAACTCATGTAAAGCTAACACAAATTCAGATCTGCTTTTTAATCTCCACACTCAATCTTTTCTCCACTGAACCTGGAATAGACCAGATATTATGGTATATTATATACAGGAAAAAAAAAGGAGGTTTCAATATGACAGTAAGACAAAAGATAATGATGCTAATGGATGCTCCTACTGGCACACACAGAGCAGAATATAGGATAATATTATCCTAGAGTAGTACAGGAAAGTTGAAGAGAAGCAAGACAAGTTAAAGAAACCAGATAGAAAAGTGATAAAATAACAGGATGATGTTCCATGCAGCATCTCTCCTAAAGCACATACAAACCTGTTTTCTTGTCTCAGAGTAGGCAGCTCCGCCACTGCACAAAAAACCAGCCAGTGCTAATGTGAATACCCCATTTAACTGTCAGGAAAATCTAAGTGCAGCTAGGAAAAAGGAATGGGAACAGAAAGTACTTCCTTTCCATGAATGATTTTATTGTCTAAAATTATTTTTTCCAGGTAAAAGTAGAATACAAACTATCTCTAAATTCCCCTAAAATACCTCTAAACTCTCCTCAAACAGAATACCAGTCACTTTTAATCTGTGTGAGGTGAGTTTTTGAACTATTGGCTCTTCCTGTAAAGACATAAGCTTAAGGGCTGTTAAAAGCTCAGGTATTTCATCTGTCCATCAACCCAGACAATAGGCAGCCAGAGAAGTTTCAGTTGAAAACCAGCCTTGTAAATAGGGTTTCCACTGGAGTTTAAAACAAACTCATCTTGGCAAAATGGTTTTCATTTCAATAAATATATCTGTATAAAGAAGAAAAAAAAACACCAAGTTTAAAAGATTCAGCAGAACTTTTCTAGTCAGATTTTAACACCTTAAAAATCTCATTAGCTGCTCAGAGTTTGGTCCAGGTTAATCCCCACAGCCAGCAAATTCCCTAAAGGCACCAAAATACTGTCCACATATAGTCTCATTGCTTTCCCAATCAGAAGTGGTTCATATTGTCCTGTGTTCATCTCTTTCCTCTCTTGCTACAGCCTGTTATCCATCTAAGGAGACAAGATTTCCCATCTTTCTATCATGAAAATTATGAAGGTTTTCATGGCAGCAGCAGCCTCCACCTCAGGTCAGAGAAGGGAAGAGCATGAGTGAGACCTCCTAGGGCTGCCAGACTCCTGCCAACACTTCATGTCTCGCAAGACTGACAATATCCCAAAGAAGCAGTGAGAGAATATTGAGCTTTGAATTTATTAACCTTGGTAATTTCTTGTCCAAGGTCCCCCTAATAGCACACACTGGGAAAAAAAAAGCAGACTGGAAGCCCCTGAAGCTGTCATTTCTGCTCCACTTCTGATCTTTGGAAGGATTAGCATTATCAGTGTTTACTGGAGCCTTAGCATGTCATTTCCTGTTTGTTCACCCAAGGTGACCCCACGTTTGCACTTCCCATGGAGTTGCTCCCAGGCTGAGCTATCAGGAGGTGTTAGCTCAGAAAGCTTCATGGGCTGTGGAAGGCTCTTGAGAGGGAACTAGCCAACATCCACTCTCAAGCAGCTGTTTCCAGCCACCCTATTCAGGTTTCTTCAGACCAAGGACTTCTCATTAACAGAGGCTGTAATCCCTTAGGAGGCCTGCTGGCTCTGGCCACCTCATCCTACCTAAAGGAATGGTCAATTCCTCATGAGGAAAGTCAAGTGAAAAAATCCCAGAAGCCTCCCACATGCTGCTAGTGAGTCACAGAAAAATCCTTCAAGATAGTGATGGGAAAGGGGAAGAAATAAACACACTGGATAATAAGGCAGTGGATTTTTTTAAGGGAGAAGGAGACAAGCTTTTCTTTCTGATGGGTCTAGAGTGAGATAATGCATAGCCAGCAAGAATGAATGAACCACTCCCCTGGAATCACACAGGTCTACAACAAAAGGATTTTCCCTAAGTTACTTCTCCAAAGCAGGATAAGGAAGAATTTTGCTGAGAGACTGAGGGAACTCTCACTGTTCTGTACCTGCCTTTTCTATATCTTACAGACATCCCACCTGCAGGACCATGGCATCTTTCTTGAACTCACATTAGTGTTTCACAAGATTAAAATTTAACCTCCTGAAAATGTGTTGATGGATGTTTCTCATTAGGAAAGGCTTGGCTAAATGAGCATTTTGTTTAAAAGGCTGATTGAATGGAATTATCTGGATATTGTAAAGGAAAGTCTCACAAAAGACCTAAACAATTCCCCTACAGAGATTGCATTATTCTTCAGGAGAAGTCCAAGCAGAGAGCAGGATGCACAGGGAAAGAAAAGAAGCACTAAAACCATGAACTAGAATTCCCATGCATCTCATAGGAATGAAGATTTGTTTTAAACTGAAACACTTCAGCTTTCCTAAAGTCCTAACTGTGTAAAAGTCAATACTTCTTAATGTTATCAGATTTTTCATCTATATGTCCTATCCTGAATTTATATAAGGATGGAATTTCCTGCAGTGGTATGTAGAACCCAGCACGAACCAGCAAGTCACCTCATTTAAACACAAAAAACACCATTTACCTGCACACTTGTGAAGAGAATCTCCATTCCCTGGGAACCAAGGAAAGTTTCCCTGCCCAGCTGGATGTTGGTGATGTATTTTAGGCAGAGCAGGAGACCCCTACGAATGTAAACGAAGTTGTTGGAGACATCGTTGCGATGCCAGTCTTGGTAGAGCCTCAGCAATTCACCCAGGTAGCCTCTGTTCACTGCCCGGCGGCTGTTTGACTCTGAAAAGGAGAGAAAAGGCTGAATTAAACTCCTTCCTCTTTGATGATTGTGACTACTCAGTGCTGGAACTCAAACTTTAGCACCTGCTCATTCTGGCTTAATGGTCTTAATTAAAAAAATAATTTTGGCCTTTTTATTATTTAAAATATTATTTGCTAAACATGACCTATGCTCTTGGAATCATACGTGAAAAAAAAGCAGCAGTGCCCTGTCTGGAAACANACAAACTTTATAAAAATATAAAAGGAGATCTACAATATTTCCTTAACCATGTAGCTCCAGGATATCAGACTGCAAGGAGAAGGTGATAAGGCTTGTGTTATGATACAAATTCTGCTGAGTATTCTAAAACACATCCGTTCACCTACTGCAGTCCTTGCCCTGCCCCTCAGGGCAAGCATGAAGCCATACAAGACTCCAGGCTCCCTCCCTTCAAACCAACCCTGCCTGTTTTCCTGACTGGTCCTGACATTCCTTGCTGTGACACACATTAAAAGCTGTCAGGAGCTCAGTAATCAACCGGGGGGGCCAGGTAGCATATGTAAGGCAGGAGCTCAGCTCTCTGAATAGCAATCAGCATTAGCAGCTCACAGCAGATGGCTCTTGGTAGGGCTGCTCCAGAGCTGGTGGGCTCCAATCCATTTCCAGTTCATTAACCAAAGTGCCAGAGCCTCTCACACCTGGAACTTTACAGTCATCAGTGGGGATTCACGGGACAGGAGAAGAAGCTAGTGGTAAAGTGAGAGAGTAGGAAGATGCTGCCTGAAGAAAATCAGTAACAAGAGAAGGCACAGGAAAGAATAAGCAGGAAGCAGCATGGACAGCAAACCTAAATCCCAGTGACAAAGTAGATGGAGACTTTGGAAAGGGAAANACCCCCCAGATGAACCAAACCATGAGCCTGGATCTCCTTCCAGGTGCTAATAAACCTGTATTTCAGCTGCAGCACCACAAGATTTCCTGAAACTACCAAAACTCCTGAGGAATGAGAAAAGCTGAAGAACCATAAGAGTAATCAACAGCATAAAACCTTCACATAGTGCTGCACTTCAGTCCTGAGAGAATACCTTGCTGAGATCAACAAATTCAGAAACCTTGTGACTGTACAGGCCTGTCGCAGTCAGAGAAATTATGTTTAACTTCTAAATGTATTCCCACAAATACCTGTATAATGAAAGCCATGAATCAAGTGATTCTGGAAACCCACAGTATTTAAAAATTAACAAAACACCAACATGAGCAATAGCAGTTTGGGCTTCTTTTCTGTTGCTTTCTGGCTCCAAGATTTTAAAGGTCACATTCACATAGTGTTTAAAGGCTTTACTGCATGGGCAAGAAAATTTTTTAAAATATTTAAAAAACAAACTTTATAAAAATATAAAAGGAGATCTACAATATTTCCTTAACCATGTAGCTCCAGGATATCAGACTGCAAGGAGAAGGTGATAAGGCTTGTGTTATGATACAAATTCTGCTGAGTATTCTAAANGGAGAAGAAGCTAGTGGTAAAGTGAGAGAGTAGGAAGATGCTGCCTGAAGAAAATCAGTAACAAGAGAAGGCACAGAAAAGAATAAGCAAGAAGCAGCATGGACAGCAAACCTAAATCCCAGTGACAAAGTAGATGGAGACTTTGGAAAGGGAAGTCACCTGAAGTCGTCTCAGTCTGCTCTCTGCAGTAGATTAGCAAACCCTTACCTGGAGGAGGGATTGGAGGGCTGTTCTGCTCCCCGGCCTGGACCTGCAACTTTCTCTGCCACTGGCACCAACCAGTTCCCCCAGCCCAGGCTGCCAACTCATTTAACGCTGCTCTGCATCTTCACACCCGCCTGCTGGCACGGCCCTGCGCTGACCCGCTGGTCCCACAGCTATTCCTGTCCTACACAGCTCTGCCCAGGCTCCCACACCTGGGCCAGCAGCTCTCCAGCACTGCCTCCCCTTGCTGTTAACCACCTACACCAACTCTGCGTTCCGAGGCTCAGTGGTTGTCAGCATGTAGAAGGTCACCCTCCTCCTCTGACCTTCACTCTGTATTTCTGCTTTCTATTTGATTCTCTGCGAGAAAACTTTAATTGCTTGAGAATCCCTTATCAATCCCAATGATTTTATTCATGATTTCCTGTTAATCCTCAACCAGCTGTCATGTTTACTAACCTGCAGGATGACTAACCCCTTAAATCAGTCAATCTTCCTTGTAGAATTACTCAGGAAGCTCTGTAAAAGTCAATAAGTATATAAAACATGACAAGAAGAAGAAGAGAGTCAGGGAGCATAAGGTAGGGACAATTTAGATCAGACTCAGAGCTTCCCTGAACTGTTCAGGGACAGATGAAATTGGACTAGATCTAGAGTTTTATAGCCTCTAGCACTCAGTGCTTCAAGTTTAGGCTTTCTGTGTCAATGTCAACAGGAAGAGGGAAAAACTGGGAAGCACTGTTTGTAGAGCTTCCTGGGGAATTTATTAAAAAAAATTCTCTCAAAGTGTTCTGTGATTTTTTTCCCCTCCTCACATCTTTTAAGACAGATTTCCACATTTGAATCTCAGCTCCATGGGGACCAGAACACAAAACAGTCCTATATTTTAATTTTAACACTCATTGTAAAGCATGGAGGAAGGTGAGCAGAATAATTTTGTCGCTTCCCCCATGTTTTCTGTAGTACTTACTACCTTTAGGANCCACCTTTAGGATCAAAACAGTCACTTTTCAAAATGAGGCTGAGATACTCTATTCTGTGAGAAAGAGATGGAGAGGCAGGACTACAGCTTCCTGAGCCCTTTGATCAGAAGCAATGAGAATTAATTGCTGAAGGGGCAAAAAACACATTCATTTTGCTTCTCTTGTCTGATTTCATTGATTCTCCTCTGCTCTCCTGTGCTGTCAGTGTTTTTCTTAATTTTTTCTTCCATTTTTTCAGTTCTACAGTCAATAAAATAGTGAATAAATGAAGGAGGAAGTATGCCAAGATCTCCAGAAGGCAGAATAGAAAAAGGAGGCCTCCCCACCTGTCTGTGTCTGTTGGTCTCGCCATCTAGGGATGCACCAGCATGGGTATCTATCTATATTTTGGCACAAATACAGATGGTGGAAATGAATCATACAGGTACAAGCAGCACTGCACAGATTTGTAGGCAGCAAGAACCACCCCTCCTGGAGCGAGTGTGTATGATCTGTGTGGTAAGTGGCAAAATGTCCTATGTATTTTGACCCTCTTACTGATATTTCTTAGTTAGGCCCTTTCCTTCTCCCTGGGTATGGTCAGGGCCAGTGGAAATAAGAGTTTTCCTGCCACACAGCTTTGAGAGGTGCCCAGGGATGGTGCTTCCTATTTTGAGTGAACTGAAGGGACTCCTATTGTGTGAGACCATCAGTGGGAACTCAACCAGACTCAAAAAACTTGTTTTGGCTAAAGACTGGGCTGATAAGTGGCCAAAACTGCATTAAGAGCAAAAATCTGACCATACATCAACCACTTTAAATATCTGAAGCCATCAGAAGAGCTCTCTCTTCACAGCAGCTGGATGTGTGGCGCTGACCTGCCTTTGAGCAAGGACAGCTCTCAAGGTTATCCCTCAAGGCTGAGGGATCCCTTGTCTGGGGATCAGACATGGATTTGTGTCATGCATAAGTGACCTTTTTTGCGTGACATATGAGACATTTTTAAGTGACATATGAGACATTCAAGACACATATAGTAAGCTCACATGATCATCTTTGTATCCCATAATAACCTTAAGTGTACTAAATAGTATTGCCCCCCAATCCATCTGCACTTGTTAAATATTTTACATACACAGGTTTATTGTTTAAAACTAAACTAACTACTAGATCAGATCTATCTGAGCAATCTCTGACTCTTCTCCTCTGACAGTCTGTCTTCCTGATCTTATTCTGGCATCCCTGACAGGGGAGCACTGTCTTCACCACCACCCCCCCAAACCTGTCCCTGGAATTCTATTTTCTTTGCAAGAAGTTCTGCCTGATGAGACCAGGGTGAGAGGGAAATGCTCAATGCCCTCTTTAGTTCCCCAAATTTCTAGAACTGCCTCTCCATTTGTGGCTCCCAGAGCAGTGCTGCTCATCAGTGAAAGTTTGAGTGCTGCAGCTCAGTACATGTGACCTGAATCACCTGTGCATTCACCATGAATCTCCAGCCAACATGCAGAAGCCTCAAATGGTTAAAGTTTTATCTAAATTAGCAAGGGAATCACACTAGAAAGAAACCCCCAGTTTTGACAGAATTTTCTCGTTCTGTGTTGGGGGACAAGGACAGACTAAATTCAGGTTTTCAGTCTAGCAGATGAAAGCCTCACGACCACCAGTGCTTCTGTGGACATTTCTGTAGCCCTCTCTGCAATCCAGTTGCCTTTGAAGTGTTTTCCAGGGGTACCACTGGAAAACATGCAGTGTATTTAATCACAAAACTGAATTACAGTCAACCTGAAATATGATGAGGAATGCACTGCTTACCAGGTAGAACAAAGTCTTTCTGCTTCTGTCTTTCTGCTTAAATTTCTTTGTTGATGTCACTCAGCTGATTCATTATGCCAAGAACATACATTGCTACAGCTTGGAGATAAGAATACTCTGCCAAATTAACCCCATGGCCTCTAAAGCAGTGAAAGGAATAAGAAAAACTCCAACTTCCCCACTCTGCTCTAGTGACTGCCCCTTTGGAATGGAAAATGCAAGACAGCTCCTACAGCAAAGAGAGCACAGCTGTTTTATTTGGACATTGAGAGGCCTTTTTTGCAGAGAAGAGCACAAGGAATGCTATAGAAACAGAATTAATTGTCCCCATGAGGAGACGGAGTCACACGTGAAATGTTGGGATCCCTTCAGTGGGCTCTACAGCGAGAAGCTCAACTGGCTTGGGAAGCCAGAAGGCTGCCCTGTAGTTTTGCCCTAAACAGTTTCCCTTCTCTCCTTTGCTTTTTGATTTCATGGGATTTTCTGGTTGCAACTCATCAGAAAACCAGAAATAAAATTTTAAAAAATACACAGGTTTATTGATTAAAACTAAACTAACTAGCACAAAATCTACAGTAGGATTTTTTTTTGACTGAAGTGCTTTGAAAGAGTGTTAATAAGGATGCCAGAATTTGAAAGACTTTCTCAAATTCAGGCACTGAGTTTTCTGAAGCCAGATCATCACTGGAAACACAAACACTGCCCATGACAAGGCAAAGAGGTAAGCAATCACTATTATGGATGTCAACAGAGAATAAAGCAGCTCCTCAACACTTAGGTTTCATTACACCCACCCTGAGAGG
>VYZQ01039904.1:441217-485077 GCA_013400655.1 Mystacornis crossleyi
GATGGCTTTGGAATAAGAAAAACTCCAACTTCCCCACTCTGCTCTAGTGACTGCCCCTTTGGAATGGAAAATGCAAGACAGCTCCTACAGCAAAGAGAGCACAGCTGTTTTATTTGGACATTGAGAGGCCTTTTTTGCAGAGAAGAGCACAAGGAATGCTATAGAAACAGAATTAATTGTCCCCATGAGGAGACGGAGTCACACGTGAAATGTTGGGATCCCTTCAGTGGGCTCTACAGCGAGAAGCTCAACTGGCTTGGGAAGCCAGAAGGCTGCCCTGTAGTTTTGCCCTAAACAGTTTCCCTTCTCTCCTTTGCTTTTTGATTTCATGGGATTTTCTGGTTGCAACTCATCAGAAAACCAGAAATAAAATTTTAAAAAATACACAGGTTTATTGATTAAAACTAAACTAACTAGCACAAAATCTACAGTAGGATTTTTTTTTGACTGAAGTGCTTTGAAAGAGTGTTAATAAGGATGCCAGAATTTGAAAGACTTTCTCAAATTCAGGCACTGAGTTTTCTGAAGCCAGATCATCACTGGAAACACAAACACTGCCCATGACAAGGCAAAGAGGTAAGCAATCACTATTATGGATGTCAACAGAGAATAAAGCAGCTCCTCAACACTTAGGTTTCATTACACCCACCCTGAGAGGCAAAACAGCAGGAAGTTACCAGGCCCCAGGAGATGAAACCAACCTTTGTCTCTGGAGCACCGAGTTACTTTCAGTTTGGGATATGTCTGTGAATAAAGAGTCTCAGGGAAGGGAATAAAAGGGACATAGAAAAATTATTTTCTTTTCCACAAAGAGGCTCTTCTCAAAGAGATAAAAGTATAGAATCAAGACTACTTGCATTCTGAAATTCAGGAAGGCAAACAGACACAGTACTTGGTTTAGATTATTATGAAAGGAACTGCAAAATTCAGCTCTGATCACAATACCCTACATGATGTGATCATGGATTTGGAGCCAGACTGATACTGGAGTTTGAATCCAGAGATGGATAATAAAGACTTAAACTGATGAGAGATGGGTACCTGGTGCAGTATTAGGCAAATCCCAGACATCGTGCCATTGGCTACAGGAACTGGGATGGTTTAACAATGGGGTATTTTGACTTGAGATCAAAGACCAGCTCACTGGATCTGTTGTCAAGCATTATGAATTCAGATATAGAGTACAGGCCTTTCACACGCCCTAATCTGCTTCTGTGCTAGAACATCATTTTCTGTTCCTCAGAGTTACTTACCCTTCCTTGATGCCAACATAAAAGGAAAAGAATGACAGTGATTATTTTATCCCAGCAGCCACAACACATAATCCTTATGGTTGGATAAAAAAAATAAAAGAAGTGGGTGAAAGGTTAAATAAAGGTTAGTTGATGGAAGATGGGGAGGAAAGAGTAGGAAATGAGAAATGAAAGTCTAGGGGGGGAGGCAAGAGGATAAAGACAGCAAAAGGAGGAAGATATAGAAACAGAGAGGGGAAAGGCCATCAGCAATAACTGCTGTTAGCACACAGAATCCTCTTGATGAAATAAGCACGATCAGGAGGTCACCACAACCTGTCTTTTCAAATTGCTCATTACAATTTTACCAGGCAAGAATTGCACCAAGGGCCCTGCCCGTTTCCCCAGCCTTTTCCCTCAATATCCGCTCAGCCAATACCTCTGAGACCAGCTCTAGCTAATTTCCTTAAAGACATGCAAGCTGGTAATTCTGGGAAGCACAGATAGTCGGGAATAACAAACACGACCAAAATTAGATTAAAATAACCTACTGATAAACAAATTATTCACCCAAAATACACACTGGATTAGGTGCGGTGGGGATCCCTATAATCACATCGCCACCGTGTGGCTCCCAGTCCCTCACATCCCCTCCAGCCTCAGCACCCCTGGCGTGGGTTCGTCCGTGCTTGGAGAGCAGGTGTCCAGTTCTATTCCACTCCCCCCAAACTGGGAATGGTTTGACTTCTTTTTTCTGGGGTTTGAGTTCACTAAAAGCAATAGACCCTACGGCTAAGAGTGACCTAGAGGGCATCCCACTCCTCTGAGCGCTGTTCAGAAAGGCTCCAGCCCCTCCACGCCTGGGGGTCCTGAAGACACAGGAGTGTTCAGCAGCGGGCTCCCCAGGCCCTAATACAGAGTTGATTCAAAAGATGAAGACAGATGTACAGTGAAGATGTAGAGCAAAGCCCAAGGAAGCTGGAAAACTGTAACATGTGTATCCTTGGACAAAGAGGAGAGACTCTGGGAAAGTTGCAGTGCCTCATCTCACTTCAATTTATCTATAGCTATCAGGATCTGCCTCCTCCTCCCCACCCTGGGCTGTAGCAAGCATCTAGAAATTGAAGAAGGAAGAATGGACGTGCGTAATGCTGGAGAGTTTGACTGTAATATAATAGAGAAGAACAAAAAAACTCCTGATGCTCTCATGACAGTTCAGTACCACTATAGGTATTTACCAAGCACAATGTTCAGCCCTTATAATTAATCAGACAGAGATAACATAGTGGTCACACAGCAGATATCAAAAAAGCAGCAAGGCAATGGAGGAAGAACTTGCTGTGAACTGTTTGCTGTGTGCATGGCAGGTGGGGAACAGCAACTGGGAGAGCAGCATGAAAGGACTGGTAAAATACTCTGGGATGTTTGCAAAGAGATAAGTCAGGAGTGAGAGACTGGCTGATGATCGGACAAGAAACGTCTTCTCCATGTCAGTAATCTGAGCTTTCACTGATGGAAAGGTGCAGCACTGCCATTAGAAGGGACTTAAACTTCTACTCCTCCATCATTCACCATCTCTTTGACTGTCACCACGTGGCGATCGCTGGATACAGGCACGCAGAACAACCACGGTCACTCAGCTCTCAGTGGGTTTCCAAGCATTTCTTCCCTGTTGTGGATGAAACACAAGTTTGTTGTGTCCCATCGCTTATTTCTTTAGACCATCTCATAATTTCCCCTCTGAAACACAGCAGCAACAATTTCTCAGGTCCATCTGGATTGGTTATTTTTTCTTACACTGATGCCTCTTTTCCAGGCTTATCTCGCTTCTTGCAGTTATGCACCTGATAAGTGAGCATTTAGCATCAGCTTCTGTTAGGAAGGAGACAGAAGCCAAACAGTTTTCTAGCCAGTCCATGGCTCTGCAGGTGGACAAAATCCCAAGTTGAGCTTACGGAAGCCTGAGATGAAGATGGATGTTTCTGAATCCATCGGGGAGACACACTGCCATCTGCCTGCTCCCTTTAAAACTGCTGTGTGCTTTCCCAGCGCAGCTCTGCTAAAAGCAAGAGGGACACTGAACCTCCAGCACAGCCCCGTGTTGTAGCCATAATCCCCTGGATCACTTTGGGCTGAAGCACTCAAGGACAGACCTACAGGCATACCCCCAGAATGGACATGTTCTTGTCCTGTCTGTCTTACAACCCTCAGCACCGTCAAAATAAAATCTCCCCAGCATTTCCCAGCAAGCAGGTTACTGGAATTCTCAAAAATACCTAACAATAATCAGTCTACCACTTCATTACTGTAATACTTTCCAGGATTCCTCCCTTCCATTTAGTTTGTATCCCACCTAAAACATTCTCAAGTGCTTCTGGGCGCTTTGCTGTATGGCTTTATCCCCTGTTCTCATAAGCAATTTTCATGCTACAGCATTCAACAGATTTGATTCTTAACTTTCCAAGAACCCCTGTACCACTCAAATGTGCCGAGGCCATGGACAGAGATATGTTAGCTGTGACTAAGAAAGATGTCCTGGTGCAATCCTGAAAAAAGCATTCATCCCTTTAACGAGCATGGTGAATTTATCTCAAGGAACCAGAGCTGTTTCTCACATCTCCTGACCCACACCTCCCGAAAGACACAACTTGCTCATTTGTATGCAGCTACCAGAGCAGTCTACTCCAAAAGCCTGGAGCTTCTCATGCCCTGAACCACAGGACAAGGAGAAAACTAGAAGACATTCTTGGCCACTCAAAACTCCAGAAATCATCCCAAAAACACAGTACAAGCTGACTTGTGGTACGTGGTGCTGTATTTGATTTTATAGTATCAGTGCCATTTCCTAAATTTCAGCTCCAGTGCCTTAAAAAAAACCAAAATAACCAACCCCCCCAAAAAATCCGCTGAAAATAGATTGTGTCTTTTCCTAAAATCACTTTACTCTTCACAAAGAAACAACATTGCTGTTTTTTACGTCCTTTTCTCCCTTTCCATGGAAACAACAAAAAATTGGGAAAGGCAATAAGCATTTGTCACTGGCTGGAAGAATTACCCATTTCTCCCACTGTACCAAGCCCCAGGACAACCAACGTTCTCTAAATACTCAAAATAAGGGTTCAGCCTGGCTCCCTAGGCAGTTTGCCCCTGGGCACTCCAGGCACCATCTCCCACAGGGCTGGGGGAACTCCAAAAATCAGAACTGGTATAGGAAATTCCTGCACTACTGCCTCTTTCCTATACATTGTTCTTTGGGACCAAGGGGTGAGGGAATACCAAGGGAGAATGAGGTTCAACAGGATCATTCTGTCCAGCAGCACAGCACAGAAAGGAAAGTCAGAAAGAATATGAAGAAAAAAGCTTACTTGATTTCAGCAGAGCTGCCAGAGCCCCAATGGCTGCCCTGGGGAAAGAAGAGAGATGGAGAAATAATGTCAGTTTCTTCAATAATTTTTGTAACCTTCATCTTCACAGTCTTCTGGGCCAGGCTTCCCAGATGGTCTAAATTGACAGTTTATGATGGACTTTGACAGAACTGCAGTGTTTTACACCAACAGAGGATCCAGCCTCTGCAGCTGACTCAGTTATTCTAAAAGACCATTAGCCCTCTAGCTTTACTGTTACACTGATTTGTAGTGACCATTAAAATTTAAAGCAACACCCACATATCCACACTGATCTAGCAAGTTTTCAAAGTGCTGCCCCAGAGCTTTTTCGTTGTACCAGAGACTCAGCACATGCCCACTCCAGACACAAGTGCTTCTATCTACATCAGATGATAACTTTCATATCAAACTGGGACATCGATGCCAATATTTCCAGCAAAATCCCACTCCTTTTTCTATTTTCCCAAAACAAGCCTCATTCCTATCCTCCCTCACAGCTTTAACTGAAAACAAAATTGAATTTCTTTAAACTGAAACCACATCTTGCATTGTGGGGGTATGTAAAGGGCCCCACTCAGAGGAGGACTTGTACAAAAGGTGTTAAATCTCTGTAGTAATACTGCTTGCAGTGAGTAAAGGCAGGGACAGACGCATTTCTGCGGCCTTTCTGTGATTTCATTGTGCAGGTAAGCAAGTGAAGCTGCCTGAGCCAGCACAGCACTGGTTTCACCAGGAGCTGGTCACTAACATTTGCAGCTTGAGAAGCTGAACTGAGACATCGTTGCTCTCCAATTTCTGGAGGCAAGTTCCTTCCTCATGTGGTAAAATCTCCATCCCACTTGTCTCACAGACGTTCCTTTTCAGTCATGTTCTGCTGGAGCAAGATCCCTGTTCTAACCTGGCTCACTGCTGTGAAGTTTTAAGTTCCCAGAGCTGATTAAATAATTACAGCTACAAAACCTCCATGTGCAAGGATTCCTTTAAATGTAATCTCTTTACAAACCAATCCCCAAATAAAATTATATTAAAATCCATATTGAGCCAATTATCATCCTTCAGCAAGTAAATATTTTTTGTCACCAAGCTGCTGTTCATTGTGTGTCCTAACAGCAGCTGAGCCAAAAAGATTGAAGAGCTGGTTCTTGCTGATACTGGGTCAACATCTCTATCTAAAGTCATTCTTTCATAATGAATCTGCCAGAGTTCAACAATAGCTTTACAAACTGCAAAGAAAATGCATCCAAATACAGACAGAACAGGAAATCACTAACTAAAAATCTCACCAGTGGAAACACAGTCACGCTTTCATTGCTTCTTTCGCTCCAACTACACAGGAATCATTCAGATGGTGAAGGAGTACTGTCATCCCCCAGCTATTCAGACTGCTCAGAAAAGGAATACAGCCACTGATCACTCAGTCTCTTCCCAAGTTTATAGTCTGGGACAAAGTCAACAGTCTAAGCAAGTTAAAATTCCACCCAGAGCATCTCTCAAAGCTCACACTCCAGTACATGCCTGTAAAAAGAGACTGCTCTACATACCTATATTTTACAGGCCTAATGTGATGTCTCAATCACATGCCAGAGCAGCAGAGCAGTGAAGGAATGACCAGAGTATCTCTGGCTCCAAGCAGAAGAGTTCTCAGAATTTCCTCTAGGCATCTGTTTTATTTTGTAGGTTCTTATGAGCATTGCTAAGAGTTTCAGCAGAGCTACACCACTGTCAACACTGCCAGCAAACCTCCCATCAGCCAATAAATCAGCAAATCTGGATCTTGCAATACTTTTTTTGAGGGGGGGAGGGGTCTGTGAACCACACTGTATGCAGACAACTTCATTCATCCTCAAAGGATCCCAGAACTCCCAGAGGGTGTTCTCAGACTGTCTAATCTCCAATTCCTGCTGCCTAGGTAGGGCCTAGATTCAGGCCCAGTAGACTGACCCCAATGATATGCATTGCTTTAGAACAGATTTTGAGAGAAAAAACATAAAACACATGAGGATAAACTGCAAAACAGGTTAAAAGTTTAAAGAGTAAAACAGACTTACCAAGGGTAGACCAAGCCAGCCTAACTTGGTATCTTTCTTTGATAAGATAACCAACTTTCTACACAAGGGAAATGTGGTAGATCTAATTTATCTGTACTTCAATAAAGCATTTGATATGGTGCCACATTGAAAATTATTAGCCAAGCTGGAGCACATGGGGATTAGTGTAAGAATTACAATGTGAGAACGGAATTGGTTAAAGACTCAATGACAGGAGTTGTGCTGGAAGACGAATTATTAGTCTAGAGGGAAGTTATGTGTGGAAGTCCTCAAGGATCTTTTCAGACTGATCTTATTTCATCTTTTCATTAATGACCTTGGCACAAAAAGTCAGAGTATACTAACAAAATCTGCTGACCGTGTGAACTCAGGAGCTGCTGCCAATTGCAGGGAGTTCAGAATATCTTTCAGGAGTAGCAAGATGTTCTTGAGTTCTGAAGGAACAGAAATGTGATGAAACATAATAGTCTAAGTGCAAGGTTAAGCATTTAGGGTTTAATAAGGATTAGCGTTATGAGCAGGGGCTCATAATTTGGAACTGAGTAGGACACCCTGGATATATGAGCCCATTAAGGGCTGAGGACAAGCATGACCAGCAGGGTGACAACCATGAAAAGGACAGATCAGGTCTCAGAAAAACCACAGCCAGTGGAGAAGGGAAAGCATGAATGTTCTCATGCAAGGCTTCGCCTGAACCGCTGTGTGCAGAACTCAGAAAGAACCATACAGAAATGTGCCAAGGAAATCATTATGGTAACAGAGACATAACTCATTAGGAGCCTTAAAGATCACAGTTTAGTCACCTTAAAGAAACGATAGCCAAGAGACAACTGGATTGCTCCCCACAGACACACGGGGTGGCAGAGAAGTAAACACTGAGGAAGGCAGAGAGATACTTAGGCTGAGGAAAAAATTTGGCACTAGGACAAATGGATATAAAATGGCCATGAATAAATTTAGCTGGAATTGAAAGGATGGGTTTTAAGCACTGGAAAATGAAGGCATGAAACATCCTCTTGGCAGCAATGGGACAAACAACCTAATGACTTTGAAAAGGCAGCCTGGATTACTTATAATGGGACTGCCAGGCCCAGTTGCCAATGAGGAAAGGGTCTGAGAAAAGTGACCCAGGAATGACTGTAGCCCTATAGCCTTACATTTTAAACACAGATATAATGGGAATGAAATGAGAAACACGTATTCCAAGTGCAGAGCTAATCAGCCAGCCCAGAAAAGAGCAGCTGCACCAGCTTAAGATGGAAGTCCAAAGAGTCCAGTGTCCTGTGGCCAACAGTGCCAAGGAAAGCATGCTAGGCCACAACAGAAACAGTGCTAGGACTTGGAGAACAGACTCAAACTCCAGTAACTTGCAGTCCAGAGATCTCATAAAATGGTGCCTTTGGGAGGGGGTTTCAGCTCTTAGCTGATTTTGCTCCCATATATTTGCCTGATAAATTTTGAACTTGTGCAAACTCTTAGCATTCATAATTATCCTGGGAAATACTTCACACCTACACTGTGTAGAGAGTCAACTACTTGCATTTGTTTTAAGTTTGGACTTTCAATCAGCATTGTAATTTGCACATTAAGTCAGGTGTTAGCCATCCCCAAAATATTACCTGTCTTTGATGCTGAACAAAATTAAACGTACAGAACACCCTATGGGAAACAATAAATCATGGAAGAGGAATAGAAGCAGAACAAGCTTTCACTGAAAGCAGCAGCAAGACCACTGAAGCATCAGTAGGGCTACAGCAAGCCAGCCAAACGGTGTTTGTGATAACAGCAGCACCTCTTAGCACCATATGGCAAACCAACAGCATCTTCACTGGCAGCAGGAGATACAACGAGATGTGTGAGCCTGGGACAGGAAGACAGAGAGAAGAGTTCATAAATTGTGCACTAGAGCAAGGACAGGGCGGGAGGAAGATGAGAATAGGAGGAAAAGTTTAAGAGCACAAAAAAGATGACTTGATGAGCCATATGCCAGACCTGAGAATTTGATAGCATGCCCAGAGCAAATCTCTGCATTTGTCTCAAGAAGGAATGGAGGGGACATGAGGGGGGGAAAAAGAGATTAAATCATTAAAAACTCGCCAAATCTATCCAGATGCCTTCCCCCGATTTTCTGTGGTAATACATTAGCAAAATCTTAGCTGTTTTGTCGAGTCCAGTGTATCACAAAGGAGACTCATTTATAAATTTTAAAAAAAGGCATAAATAAAGTTGCACTGTCTTATAAAGCATAATAATAAATGCTGCTCCATAACCAGAAAACATTAAAAACTCCCTGTAGTAGCAGTTGAGACAGCCACTCTGAAGAATGGAAAACTTTGAAGTGTTTCCAAGTCAGCAGCTTGGCTATCTGGGCAGGAGTACAACTAGCAGACAGATAGAAAAATGCAACTTCCAGATCCTGTGCTTAGGAACCAGCAGCAACAACAAAGAAAACCTCCACATCCCAAGCCAAAGCACAACTGGATTAGCCAATAAAACCAGGCTGTTAAAAAGCCTGGACAAGAGTCCTGTGCCTCGGTCACCCTCTCAGATCTGAGCTGCCAGGATATTTTTTTGCTGGAAATCACTGCAGGCAGAGGAGCTTGAAAGCCAAGATCTCTTGAGCTTTCTTCTACGCTCTAATCTCAGCTCACAGCACAAGGCACTACGATGGACAATGCTCAGCCTCTGCTTCTGTCTCTTGAAGAAAACAGAACCCCTGGAAATGCAAAACCTCACTCCAGAAGAGATACATGGTTGACTGCGTGGAAGGATTTTAAGACTCACGGAACACATTGATGTTGGTGCACACCCATCCAGGACTAGCCTGGAGCTATGGACGGGGACAGCAGAGAAGCCAAAGACTGAACCAAAAGGGCTCTTCAGATCAGCCCCCAGGTAACTTACCCATCCTTCCTTCTGTGAAATTGTGCCTTCTAAGTGCTAAAACACAGAACAGCCTCTTCAAATTATTGAATGAAAGCTAATGACTTGATAATTTATTATAAACCTCTTCATCTGATGCCTGATTTAATTCCTTACAACAGTCACATATGGATGATAGAGACATAAAGCACTATTCCTATAGAAATGTGAGAAAAAGTTCTTCCCCTGCCTGGCAACCCATGTTGCTCAACTCCTCTTGCCCTTCACCTTGCTATTCTACACATACTCACTTGTTGCTGTCATGTTTAATTATACCAAAAGCAGTGTGGGGAAGGGATCCTGCAATATGTATTTGTACAGCACCTGGCACAATGGACCTGTGACTCAGAGCCCAAGGTATCACAGCTTACAGGCTTAAAGCCCCTAAGCTTCCACAGCCCCTCTCTCCAGGAGGAGCTGTACCCTCGAGTGTACACATTATCTGGCTGCATTCTGCCTCAAAGCCCTGGGACTCATACTTAACTAGTGGAATGTATACAGTCACAGAATCACTCACTGTAAAGACAATTTCAGATTTGACAACTGTGAGACATTCAGAAACAACACACGGGCACCACAGCAATAGGTGCTTTATAAATCCTACCAGAAGGTAGATCTCATCCAAGGCAGATGCCTTGAAAGCCATTTCCCTCGTGGCCTAGAAATACAGATTTTAAATATGCAGGCACTTGCACAGTGATTTGTTTTAAAGACTTAAAACCAGCAGCTTCAAAAGTCTTGGAAATATGGGTGGGCAAAAGCTGCTTATGCTGCTGGCATTTTCATAGCGGTGCTAGTCTAGGACTTATGCAAAAACACCCATCATCTTGTCCTCTCTAATTCCAGCTTGTTAGCAAGGCATTAAAACTTACACTAAAGGCAAAGTTTGCTTACAGTCTGCAATGTCCCACACACTGCCAACAGGTGGAGTTTGGAGATCCAGCTGTTGTGTACAGATGTGCTTTCAGTGTAAGGCTGAAAGATGAGGGGGGAAAAAAAGAAACAACAAACAAAAAAAAAAAAAAAGCACACTCCTTTTGTACTGGATACGTCCATTCCAGTGACCAGTGTGTCTCAGTTCCCAGGTTCAGCTCAAAGCCTTCACTGCAGCTTCTTCCAAACTCCTCTGCCTGCTCTGGACCTTGTCAGGTTAAAAATCACTGAAAAGGTACAGCCTTCCAGCCTCTTTCATCTCTGCCTCCCAGAAAGAGGAGTGACTCCAGGCTTATCCTCCAGGCATCCTTACAAGTATCCTACTTTCTCTTGTGTACAAGAAGTACAGAAGGAGAGACAGCTGTATCCTAAAAAGTCAAAATATTCTTTACAGCTCTAAATTAAATTAGCTTCAAAGTAGCAACAAAGAAGAACAAGGCATATGAAATGCACTTAAAACTTTGCCAAAAGAATGCCCAGGCATTTCTCACAGTGCAGTGCAGAGCTGGCACTGCCTCCCCAGGCAGAAGCCATACCTCAGAAGATTATGTCAGTTCCCTCTCCAGGGTCAGATGTCACCAGGCTGAGGCAGGCTGTGACAGCTTGTCATTCACATCTGGATGAAGGGGCTAGAAGGTTCACAATCAGACAGTATTCTTAACAAATTCATCACACAGGCCGTTGCAGGCTGACAGTGTGAGAATCCAGCTCTCCCACCCCAGGGACATGTGTAAGAGGACTGGGAAGGGGCTCAATGCTATCCTTGATTGATTAAGAGGAGCAGTGAGGACACTCATCAAGGCCACATCTGCTAACAAGCACCAGCAGAGCACTATAGAACATCTCATACACAGTTAAACTGTGTCAGGGAATGTGGTTAAATCCCCCTCCTTTCCCCAGGCAGCAGTCTTCCACTCCCAATCCAGTTACTACCCGGTTCAAAAGAGCCTGCTGTTCTGTTGGCTCACTCCTTAGATGTCATTTTATTTGTAGCTCATCCATTCCCAGCAGCTTTTGCTCTGGGAACCATAGGGATTGACATGAAAGCTCTGCTGACAGGAGAGTGTGTGCTCCACACATGGGGGAAGACACTCAGCCCCATTTTTCTTACTTCTGGATCACTCAGCCTTGAACTCTTTTGAGTGTTGTGTACATCCAGAGTAAGGGCAGGGAGAGGGACACAATCCATGTACCCTACTTAGGGCACAATGAAGTCAAATGACACTTCCTGACACACTCAGGAACCCCGGGCTCAGATCTCAGCAGCGCACCTGGGACTTCTTTCATTAAGAGAAACTGAACTGCAGGTGCTTTACCACTAGGGAGTCTCTGATGGTGAGCTATCCAGGGAGAGTTTGGGGGTGCCCAGGAGTTTATGATGCCAGGAAATAAGGCTGCTCACATCCCATATTGCTGGCAAGTCGCTGCAAGGTTTCCATTTTATGGATACTCTCAATTACTGGCAGTGAAATATCCAAGGGCAGGTTTTGCTGCTGACGGCCCAGGTAGGGAAGTATCTAACATGTCACTGCTTGTGCCCAGAGCTATTTGAGAGCATAAAAGGGAGGCTGGTTTCAATGCAATCAAGGCTAAGAGCTGTAGTTCTTCCTGACTGCTGGTTAGTACAAACCACCTCTAAGGCAGCAGTTATCTCAGGGTACATCTTTAAAAAGCATTTTGTAGTGAAAGGTGCTCTAGAGATATGTTTTAAATAGCCACCTTTCCTTCATGGAGCTAGGCTACTGTGATGGATGGAAAACTTGAGTTTTCATTTCAGTTTTTCCTGTGGTTTTCAGAATTTTGAGGTCTGTTTTGTTTGAGGTTTTTGTTTGGCTGGTCTTTTTAACCAAAGAAATAAACATCTTTCCGAGAAGCTAATTTAAAAAACATGTACAACATAAGAGACTTGAAAAGGACATGAATTATGAAGCTGAAGGACTGAGAAAACATCATCTTCCTTGGTCTCTTCCAAGAAAGAAGGTTGACTTGTATAGAAGCCTTTTCTTTAAGCAAAAGTCAGATGTTTCCGAATAAAAGGAGGAATGACTTATATTAAACACAAGATAAAAAACTCTCTTTTTAATTTTATGGTTCTGTTTCCATATTACAAGGCTCTAGAAATAGATCCATCAGTTAGACGGACTATACTGCACTTCCCTTTCCCTCTGGTCCTATTCAGACAAAGCACATCCATAAAGTTCAGCCAAAGGAAACTCAAAGTTTAAAATCTCTAGGGAAGAAGGCTGGATTGCATAGGGTTTTTTTGAATATGCCAGAGCAAGAAGCTGTTTCATGCAGCAGGTGCAAGTGCAAAAAGATACCTATGAAATTATTCTTCTTGCATGCTACGCATTTGTCAATTCCCATGTGCTTCCCAAGGAGGTATCACTTCCTTTGCTATGCACACAGGTCAGACTGTTTCTCTCCATTACCCTTACCTAAATACCAAAGGATAGTGGACAGACTTAGACCTGATTGAAAGTCTCACATGCAAGTGGAATTTCTACAAAATATGCAGAAGAAAATGTGCAGAATAGATCACCAATATTTTCCTCTTTTCCAGCTACTCCCACTTTTCAACCTTTCTAATGATTGTGTTCCCTAAGTACATCCACACACTAAATTTAGTGTGAATTGGGCACTTTACAATTTGTTGGTCCTAACTGATGCTGCCAAACAGGAACATGCTTGGAAATACTGGGGTATTGATTTGTATGCTGTGCGTGCACACAATACTGAGCTTAATTGGCACTATTAAATCAGTCTCAAATTGAGAACAATGCATAAACATGCTTGAGAACCACAAAGTAACATTCTCTGACAGATTCACAATAGGCATCTTGACCTGAATTTAAAAGGCATTTTTATGTCTAAACATGCAGGTAGCAGTCAGCAGGATTTTTCAAAGCTCCTTTGTATACTAAGGTCAGAACTACCTTTTAACTGTACAAGTTAATTCACTAACCACACCTACCTGCCGAGAGACTTTCTTTAATGCTTGCATTCCCTTTCATCTTCATGCATTTAAATATCTCTAAAAATCTAGACATTCATTCAAAAAATTCAAGTCTCACCTAAGTACCTTCAGTCAATGCCAACAGCCCATTTTAAGAAATTTTTCAAATGTGTCTTTTTGTGCAAGAAAAAAAGCCCATTTTACCCATCACATGTGTCAAAACAGATGGGTGAAAAACACATGGAGAAGGGTGCTGGAAATGTGTAATACTGACTAGTTTTGCCACAGCTAAGCATGAAGTTTTGGGGGGAAAAAATGTTGCCTTTGCAGAGCAGGGAGAAAAACACAATAATTTGCCTACGATTTTCAATAAGCGTTTAGCAGAAAAAGTCAACCTGCTCTTCACCTCTCTCTGCCATTCTGTGGTTTCTGTCTTGCTGCATAGAGGGAGGGGTGGGGATACTGCTGTATTGTGCAGTATATCCAGAGATACAGCTGCAGGAAAAGGAGCCGAGGTGTGGAAAGCAGCCTGCTTTCCCACTGCCCTGCAGCAGCTTTCTGGACATAAGACCTCCAGGCTGCCATAGGGGAGGCAGCAGAGTCATCCGAGGACACCTGAGCAGGCTCACACAAAAACAGGACAGATGCTGCAAATGAGGATGCATCTTCTGCAGAAGCCGTCCCAGCAAGCGGGATGGGCCACCACCTCCAACAGCAGCACCCCAGCGCCTGCTGTGACCCTGTCCTTGTCCTGTCCTGTCCTCATCCCCGCAGCTCTGCAGGACAGAACTAGGACATCTGGCTGCAGGGAAGGCAACCTGCGGGCTGCAGGTCAGAGATGAGGCTCTCTGCAAGCACAGTACCTCGAGATACGCAGCATTTCAAAGAACAACAGCCTGCATAAGACAGCTGTGGGAATGGCCTGGGTAGGATCCTGAGAAAGAATGAGATGTTTGTTCCATTTCACTAGAATGCCCAAGAGTCAGAGAAATAGGCTTCTCTAGATCACCCATGCTGCCTTCCACACAGCACTTTGCCCAGCTGGCGCCTGAGGTTCAACATGCAGGAAAAGACTTTGACTCCGACTTTGAGAGGATGGGCAGGAAGACTGCCATGCCAGGGGCAGCCAGAGCACGGCCTCAGCTTTCCCCGGCACATCTACAAGCAAGGGGATTTGAGAGCAGGCAGTTCACAGCAGCCCCTGTTGCAACACAGGTCACAACAGCACCACGGAGCACGTGAGGCTGCTGGTAAGGGAACATCTGGCTCTTCTGGCTGACCCAGCCTAACCCTAACCCTGATCCAGCCACCCACAGACTAATGAATTTGTTCAGCTGCGCATGTCTGACTCCTTATTAAGCAGTAATCTGGTCACATCTTAATGCCGGTGCCTGTTCTTCACAGCATTTAGCTAGAGTGTTTAAAAGGAAGATAAAGTCAGTAAATGTCAAAATGCACCAAATACTGGGTCAAATTCTCTTGATATTTGGTGTTTGAAAGCTTCAATATCACACTGGCATTATTTCAGAGGCTTTTTGAAGCAGTAGTTTGACGAAGTCTAAGTAATAAAAGTTAGGGGTTGGGTTTGTTTTTTCCTCTCTCTTCCACTGGACATCTTCCATCTGATATAATGCAGCCAAACTCTGGGATCTGAACACAGACCACATCAAAGCCAAGGCTGGTAGAATTCGAGCTGTAAATATAATAATGAAGCAAAAGGGATAAATAATTAAAATGCATAGGAAAAATTATGAGCAGTATTGGGATGGTTCCTCCACATGCCTTTTTTGTCCACACAGTAAAATCTGGAAGGTGGTTAAAGCTGGAATGACCACAAATTTTTAAGTGCAATTTTAAACAACAGCGAAAAACAAGGAGGAAATTAAGCTTTTGACTAGACAGTGACAGCTGTTGTGGCATTGCCACATATGCCCTATGGCCCACAAAAAAGCCCAGACTGTATCCCTTCAACACAGGAGAGAAACACATGGAGTGGATGTGCTGAAGTTAGAGGATGATTCTCTCTTTTCTGTTCTGCAATAATCTGGTTTATGTTGTCTCAGAGCCATGACCTTTCCAAGGTTTGCACTTCAGGGGGAGTTTCCATTCCCATCCCCAGAGCTGCAGCCGTCTGTGTGGGGAATCAGCAGCCCTGTTCTTCCTCACCAGCCACTTCCTCAAGTTTTCAGGTTCTCCTCGCCACATTCCAAGCCCTGTCCCCAAACACCTCCCAGAGCAGCTCAGCTCTGGGTTTATTTACAGGTTTTACTGGCATTGCTGCAATTCCAAGTGTTGCCCTGCAGATAGAGATATCGAGAGGAGCCCTGCCAGTGTTAGCGAGCCAGAGCCCTGTGCCACTGCTGTTACAAAACCCTCTCTCCCTAAAAAATTCATTTCACCTTCAACGGCAAATACTCTATTATTTACTTTACCTCTTTCATTCTCTGTAATAATTGTTTTATAACTATTCAAAAGAGCCTGAAAGACTGAAGACTTTGGAGCTGTCTTTTTCTCATGCACTGGAAAGGAGTCTCTTGTGTTTCCTCTCTCTCTAAATCCAGAAACCCTGCTGCTGCTACAGCTGGTGTGGCTCCAACAGTGCTACCAGGACAGGGTATCCTGCAGCAGAAAGGCTGTTGCTAAGGCTTTGACACTCTCTCATATAACTCTGCTCAGGGCAGGCCTAATCACTGCTGTGTTTTAAAACCGCTGATAGTCCCAGAGACTGGCTCACGCTCCACCTGCCAGCACTGGTGGAGCTGGGAAAAAGCCTCAGCAACCACAGGAAATTCTTGGGGCTGATTTCCTTGTAGAAACAGCATTGTGCAAATTGTTTCTGTGGATATTCTGCATTGAGACTGCCTTTCATTGTTTTTTTCCAAATTTCCCTTGGCTATCTTTGGTCTGAACGCTTCTGTGGGGAGGATTTCACAGCTGCTTTCTACCCTCTTCACAAGGGCAAGACTCTTCTGAGTGGGAGGAGAAATGGCAATAAATCAAGTGAAAGGCAATGAAGAGGAGATTCCTGAGCTCTCACATGTGCTGACACACAAGTGAGTGCCCTCAGCTTTATCTGCTCACTCTCTGGCCCCTATCAGGGATTCACGTCATTACCCAACTCAGTGATTTCCGAGAGGGAATTCTTGCTTTGTCTCCTTGACACATGAAAACCAGAGTAGGCAAACAGGCAGGGTGGGCACCCGTTCATCATCTCTACACGCACATTCAGATAGGCTTTGTTTGGAAATCTCTTCCCTCCAGTCCCTGTCCTCTAGGGCTGCCTGGCTGAGGTTTTCTGAAGGCTTTGGCACTTCACAGCCACCTCAAACATGATTACAAAGTCACATAACCATGTTGCTCAGCCCTCTCCTCACTACACCATCTCCACATTCACTCCACAGTCCACTTCAGCTGCATCCTGCCTCAACATAAAACCTGTCACAAATTCACTACTGTTTTACCCTCCCCTTTCTCACTGGCCCCCCTCTATGTTCTCACTGAATGCTTTAAACAGAGCTGAGTGTACCCTCATTACCCTTAGTAAGGCACGAGAAAGGTGTGGGTTTAAGTGTAGTAAGCATATGAAAAGTCTGATCTCAGGTAACTTGCCCACAGTAACATAGATGTCTCTCAGATTAACCCTTCAGACAAGAGAGATCTTTTGTCTCCTAACATTGGACTTTTTGCCTTCTTTACTCTCACAACCCCTCCACCACTGGCAAAAAACCTCCTTGCACCTCCACCTCAGGAGCAGCACACTCATCTCACAGATAACCCACCAACTTCCAGAAGCCATCCAAACCCTTCATTCCTTCCTAAACTATGTAACATTTTGTAATCCTTTTAGCTCTCCTCTCATTTTTTCAAATTTTAACAAGTCCACTCTCTTTTTTCCTTGCTACTTGCAAAATGCTTAACATGGCCAGTTCCCACCAGTCTTGACTTAACCTCCTATGGGAGACTATCGTATTCAGCTGCAAGAAAGCATTATTAATATAACAACTCAGCTAACTCTGGGAAACACCCCGAGATGTAACTGATGAATGAAATCAAGCCGCACCTCCCATTTGGGTGGGAGTGGCAGTAGTTTCCACGGTTTCATGGGATATACACCCCAGAGAGGTCCTAGGAGGCAGTGGGATTGCAGTGGTGCACCCAAGTGTTAGTTTTAATCCAATTAGAACCAACAGCAAGACAGATACAGCAACATGAATAATACTCCCAGACTGGATGAAGAAGCTTGGATAGGCCACACTGGAGCCCCTGCTGCAAGCCTGAACAGTTGTTAGGAGAAGGAGGA
This sequence comes from Mystacornis crossleyi, assembly GCA_013400655.1. Lineage (NCBI taxonomy): Eukaryota > Metazoa > Chordata > Aves > Passeriformes > Timaliidae > Mystacornis > Mystacornis crossleyi. Next base: position 458,995 of record VYZQ01039904.1, read on the forward strand.
AGACTAAAGCTCAGGCAGAGGGAATCTCCTGCCCAACAAACCCAGAGTCGCCTGCAGTAGGGACATACCCAAGCCATCACGTGAGGCCATACATGAACTGCATCTGCCAGAGCCACCAGGTGTGAGAAGCCAAGAACTTGAGAGCAGTAGGGACTTGCCCTCACAGCAAATATAGCACTCCAAAGAGGAGAAATAATGGGCAGGCAAAGAAAGGCCTTCAGCTGAAAGCATTGTTTCTCTTTCAAACTGTGACCTGAAATAGATGTAAAACACAACCTAGACCTCAAAGAAAAAGGCAAACATGTCTTTCAAAATAACAGTCTCACTAAGTTGCTCCATTTATAAATCAGTTCCTCCCTTCCCATATTAAATTACGCTGAGAAGGGAATTTCTCTCTATTTAATACTCATTCACCAATTTTTAATGCTTCAAAGGTAGGTGTATCTGTGGTGAAACTTGCCATTCCAAAGGCCACCAAGAGATGGCACCAGGATTTCTGTGTGCCACGTGTTCATCCAGACCTCTGGAACAACCTTGGGAGATGCTGTTCCTCTCCGCCTCATCAATTCCTCATCTATTTTTGAATCTCGCCTGAAAACATCTCTTCTCCCCTTGTCTCTACCTCTTAATTTTTCAATTTGTCTCATCTACTGCTATTAACAGTACAATGCCAGTAAAGAGTAATTCTGAAATGCAACTCTATTTGTTCTGCAAAGTAGCACTGACATACCATCAGTCTGAAATGAGATTTTGTAACTTATTACTGATATTAGAACAGGTCATTCTTTGAGAGAAACCACACAGACTGTAAAAAGAATGAAAGAGAAGGAACTGCATGAAACTGGGACACCTCTGGCTCCAAGATCATTTCTTCTATTACAATGGCTCATTGCAATAAATTTGCACAGTAGGGTTTATTTACTTATCTTAGTGATGTAACCATCCCTGCTTCATGTTATCTGAGATTTTAGTCAAGTTAAAAAGACACTTGATAGAAAGAAAAACTTTTAAGACAACCCTCTTTCCTTTGTTGCTGGCATCATCTCATTCAGAATGGTATTTACTACTTTTATTTAACAGGACTTCTAGGATAAATCCCATGTAGATCAAGGCCAGATGGGAAGCGAGTAATTCAGCTGTGATATAGCTCAACAAAAATATTTTGTCCCTTCCTGTGAATTTTTTACACGGATCAAGTGAACCAAATAGTGTCTGTTTATTCTCAAAATGCTAAGCATTGATTAATTCTGACCATATTCCAATAGAATCATGTGTTACTTTCCAATTAAATATCCAGACTGCTCAAGGTGATTAACGACAAAACACAGACTAGCAAGAGGAATTAAGAATGATTTGCTTTACATCTTCTATCAGGAACCATTGCCAAATAAACAAAGGCATAAAGCTGTATATGGAACATTCCTCAAGAAGAGCCCATCACAACAGCTTCCCCATCAGATTGAAGAAGAACTAATCACCCTGTCTGTGCCTTGAGTTTCTGCTCTTTCTCAAAATACTGTCTGGCAGTGGCCATATATTCTTCTGTTCAAGAAGAGAGCAGCTGGAAGCTTAGACCAATCTAGGAGATGGAATTGCAGTAAATGTTCGTGGTGGTCTACCAGCAAGATGTTATCCAGGATTAATGATAGGGAAAATCTAACTGCCTGAACTGGGATCTAGGGCAATTTTGCAGTTGTATCTCTTGCGTGTGCCTCTCCATCATTCTTAGCAGAAGAGATAAGCCCAGTATTCACGTCATCCCCAGGGCACATCTTCTCTCTCTTTGTCTAAACCAGATGTCACCCACTGCTGGTCTGGTTTCTTCTGTCAGTGTTAATGTCCCAGGAGAGCTCTTGTACAGGCATTCGTTGATGTGGCACCTTGGTCACTTCAACACCATGGGCTCAACACTTCAACCTTGCACTGAAAGCACCAGTTTCAAGATGAGAAAACAGAATTTCAGTTGTATGCAAACAAAACAGGCTTTATAGAAAAGCAGAGTAATAGATGTTTATCCCTATATTCAAAGGCTAATTTGGAGCTATGTACAGCCTCTCAACTTATATCTTCAGCATTTCCAGGGTCTTCGTATTCTCCTTGGTCAATTTGACACAATATCTGATTAAATATGGCTTTTAGCTTTAGATGTGCCCTCTTGATCACCTTGGCATTTCTCTCTTCCCTTGCATGAGCTTTGCTTTCTGTAGTCAGTAAAAATATCCTCAGCTCCCACCGTGACAGAAGTGTGTGATACAGGAATCACTTCGTGGCCATGACAAGAGTGTCACCAATATTCCTGCATGTCTCAGCCGCATTAGTCCCTCCCCACCTCAAATCACCCCTGAGCACTCATCAGCAAAGACACCAGTGGTATTCCCATTCCTCCTGGGTTTTGAGCCCTGACACCAGATGGATCTGACTCCACTCTCCAAACCTCCTTCAGCAACCTTCTACCTGACCCAGCCTTGAATGCCCGTCATGCCACTTCCAGGCTGCCCTCTGCAGACTCATCTTCTACTGCACAGAGAGAAATAAACATTTTCAAGACACCCCAAGTTTCTAGAGGCAAACATGTACCACAGGTAAAGAGAATTTGCCTCTTTTCCCTTCAGTATGTGAGGAATTCAGTTATCCACCTCAAGTGAAATAGAGTTACACGGGAGGATTTCCTCCCTTTAATGAAAAGGGAGCCTATCAGCAAGCATTTGAGGCACTGGGACTATCCAATAAGCACCAAACATAAGAAGAATTGTGATCAAATATCAGAAGTGGGTTATGCTGGACATGAGCAAAGACAGATAATTTCTGCATATCACATTTTCTAGTGAATTAATTTGGCACCATTCCCAGACCTTTTTTATTCACTTTCCACTTTTAATTAAGAAGTCAAACTTTACTGGAATAGCCCACTATAGAAAGCCAAGTATTCTGGATATCCACAGAAAGAGTTTTTATTTCTGATGAATATTCACTCTTGTAATCTTTCATACGAGGTTTATATGAACACTTACCATGAGCCAGCTCTGCTCAGTATGATAAATAGATGTACTCATAGAGCTTTGAGAAACAAAGATATTTTAAAAGGCTCTCCAAATTGCTTTAATAAAACTGTGCACCAACCTTTTAACAGCAGAAAAGGAGAACATAATGGAGGGAACGACTGAAGCACCCCACCATATGCCATTTCCTAAAGCACAGGTCTTCCTCATATAAAAGGAGAATAAAATCTGAGGGTTTTACTTGCAGCCTCTTTGATACTCTAGCTTCAACATGAGGAGTCCTAGAAGAGCCTGCACAACACGTAGCCACAGACAACTCACGGCTTCCAAAGCCACCGGAGAAGACACCTGGTGCCTGACAACCTGGAGAGCCCAGCAGAAGAGACCCAGCTCCTGGCTGACTCGAGAGCAAACATCTTCCACTGTCACATTCCACATCCCACAACACATCCAAATACCTCTCAGAACAAGTAAGTTGGGAAAAGAAGCAACCGTGTTGAAAGGGTAGAAGCTGTAGAAGAAGGAACATACAGAGAACAAGGATGAAAGGTGAAAAGAACAGTGACCATTGCACTGTGTGAGGCATCAGAGAGGCTACATTCGAGTAGGTGTTGATGGAGTGAAGATTTGAGCATCCCACACATGCTCCTATCAGATATCCCAGCTACCGACATAAACAGAACTGAGAAAAACAGAACATCATCTGGCTTTATTTAAAACTGTCCTTGCAAAAGGTATCAGAAAACTTTCTCTGCAGCACAGCATCATGAGAGGTGGGCAAGACAGCCTTGGGTCTCTGACTCACTTCGATTTCACAGTGGTTGACTCAAGAGATCTCCATACCTCGGAGAGTTCCGTGTTTTCTCCATGTAGCTTTTACCTCAGATATGGATAGTTCTGGAGAGATCTGCAGTCATGGCACCAGCAACCTGAAGACCTCAAATGCCTAACTAAAACCAATAAAGTCCATGAGTCACAGTCCCAGGGGAATCAGAGCTACTTGGCATGTACCCAGAGAAGGTCAATTGGAGCATGGGGAGACTATTTCTAAATACCCCAGAGCTTTGCCACTGGGAAAAATAAATAGAACTATGTATCTTGTTTCCACATCTTAGCAGGCTAAATAAATAGCTCTCACAGGGCACTCTCCAGGGCAGATTCTTAAAGTGACCTTGGCCTTGCTGCTGCCCGGGACAGGGGAATGCGGGTGTACCCACCAGAGAAGGGGTGCATTTTCAATGCTGCATTCCTGGCAGCTGATCAGAGAGCCAGGGTAATCTCAGCTCCCACAGTTGCCAGCCATTCCTTCCCAGCAAAAAGGCAAACCATGGTGGCACATAGTTATGAGGTGGGGAGAAAGTATCAAGAGCAAATACAAAGGGAGGATCAGAGGATTTCTGGGACAACACTGGAGTTTTCTTCTGTAGGCAGGTTAGAGGCTGGTGCTCTCTACAACTTCTATATTGGTAGCCAAAAAGAAGCAGAGGTTTTTGTGACCAAGAACCACACCAAAACACCACACTCCCAATTTCAGCATAACCACAGCCACTTTGGGAAGAGCTTCACCAGTGTCAGATAGCTGGGAGTACATCCTGAGCTAGACAAAGCACATGACCCTTTTTTAACCTTTCTCCCCAGCTCAGAAAACCTATCCATAAGCTCCCTGCCCCAGTCACCTCACAAATTTTTAGCTAGAGGAACTCAAGTCACGGAAGGACCTTTTCCCCACGCGTACCTACCTCCATTTTCTGATGAACTGCAGAGATGCTTAGGGCTTTCAGACTGCAGCTATTCCAGGCATTTGCTAACGCTGCAAGAGAAGATCTGAAACCCACTGTACAGTCTGTTCTGCTGGTCTTAAGACCTAAATTCTTGCCAACAATATCTCCTGAAACCACGTTCCACAATGAAAGCAGCACTTCCAAGTGAACAGCAAGCAAGCAGAATCTCCACTGACTAACCAGACACGAGTGCCTTTTAATGGGTTGCGATTGTGTTTTAAAACAAAACAGGTTTGTGTGGTTCTTCTGATGTAAAACAGGCTGTCTCCACTGTGCCACAGACCTTCTCAGCTGCCCCTAGTTATGAAACAAAAGGCACAGCTCTGAGCCCTGGGCAGGCCAGCTGAGTGGCCACCAGGCTTGAGCTGATTTATGGTTCTTGTTCATCAGACCAAGAACAGATGGGAGCCAAATCACCTTTTCCTGTGAGCTGGGTCCTGGAAAAGATTGCATGCTCTGTTTGCACACTCATGAAAAATATGTTTTAAGAAGAGCACAAAATTTTTAGGAAACAAAAAGAAATTTAGGAAACTGAACTAGCAGTGAGAAAGCTCAGACAGGCAAAAATTAATGCATAAGACACCTTTTTTTAAATGAAAAATAAATTCAAGCTTTTCAGTAATAAATAAAAAGGCTTATTAACTATAAAATGGGCTTTACTGAGGGTAATTTTGAGTTTGTTTTTCTGGTGTTTGTGTCTGTGTTCCAAATCGAAAAAATGTCCAGAGAAGAGTTTAAAACAATTCTTGTACATGAGATAAAAGGAAGTAAAAATTAATTATTGCATACTGACAATGTGGAATCATTGAAATCAAAAGCAACGTGTTTCTCTGAAGGTTGTTTCCCTTAGAAGTGAGTATTTTAGAGCGCTTTACAGCCTACATTTACAGCAACCCTCAGCAGCACTCCCTGCATCTCCAAATGTATCTCAGTGAGAAGGCAGGCTAGAAAGGTGTGACAGATACCAAGTTTTCCACTTCCCCCATGGGAAACAGTCGATGGAAAATAAAGCACTTTCTCACAAAATTCATTTTAAAAGCCTTTAGGCAGCCAGTCCCATTGCTTAACAGAAAATTGATGTAGGCCCAAGTCCCATCACACACAGATCCTGGAATATCACAGAAGCAGAACTAACACTGGTCTTATCACAGCCAACACTTCCATAGGAAGGAAAACAGGGAATTGAATTTGCTTAGTTAAGCATGGACTTGGACCCATCAATCACTTTCAGTTGCCTCAGAAGCTGACTCCAGCTTTGGGTCTGACTCATCCTGGGCACCCCTGCCACACATAAAGCAGTTCTCCAGGCTGACTAAATCTTAAAGTTATTACATAAAGCCTGAAGGGAATGTTGAGGGATGCTCAGATATCCTAGGAATAATATCTTAGTAGTAATATTTTTGAGTTGGATAATATCCAAACATCTGTGTAGGAAACATCCTGGTATCACCAGGTAGAGGAATCTCAGGTACTTTGTCTAAGAGAAAACTGAAGCTGTGAAGCAGTTCCAGGTACTTGGCACTGTGCTAGAAAGCCAAAAGCACAGGCAAAAGTGAGTTGGCTCCCATCAACAAGGCAGCTTCAGGAAGCTGTGCATCTGCTGGGCCCCCTCAGTATCTTATTTAGGAAAGCAAACTGTCTAAAAAATTGTGTATCTCCAGACATGTAGGCAGAGGAACTGGAAGAATGCTGTATTTAGCAAACAGTACTGTGTGTTGATGTGCAGCTTCTGCACTCATGGCTGGTGGAAATTAATTCAAATTCCTTCCCATGCAGTGTATTTTGTAACTGGGGATATTGAGAGAACTGGTGTCCATCTTTGATGGCAACAGCAAGATGGACATTATTTAATGCATCCAGGGTGGCTGGCCCCCACTTCAACCACAGATAAGCAAGCAGTGGCCAAATTTATTGAGGGTGCAGCGTCTCTCCATCTTTCTCACCTCGTGCTCTACCTGAAGCTGCTTACTCAGTAATCACCAGCCATGGATCTCACCCGTGTCAGGTCCATGCAGAAGGCAGAACTGGCTGAATGCTGCCATGTCCTTGCTGACACATGCCTGAGCAAGTAGGGACTGTGCCCCACAAGCCATTGCATATCTCAGCAGGAGAACGGGCAGGTTCTGTGTGGCTTAAGCAAAAGGGATTGTGTGGGCACAGCTCACAGCAACAAATTCTTCTTCCTGCTTTTAAAGAGCAAGCCACAGATATGTGCAGTGCTCTTATAAAGTTTGCCTTGAAAGGCATCTGAGGAAGTGGACAGAACAGACAACTTGGGGACTAATATTCAGCATCAAGATGAAGATATAAAATGGACTTGCTGCTTCAGAAAAGAACTATTTGAAATACGTGGGGTTGGCTTAAAAGCAGATGCAGATTAATACCAGTAAGAACTGTCATACTTCAAAAATACCATGATGACCAGGTCATGACTCCCTGAAAATGGAGAATGAGACAGCACTGCCATTATTCCTCTCTACCTACTCCCAGGCTGGTGGTGGCAGGAGGTTCTTGCTGAGGGGGAGGTAAGAGTGGTTTGTCTGCTGCCAGCACATGTTTCTCAAAACCCTGTTGTGGCTGGGAAATGAAGGATGGTACCTTGCAATCAAACTGCCATCGCTGTCTAGGGCACACTGCAAATAAAGGGCCACCAACATGAATCATATGATGAATCACAGCATGAACGTGTCCTTCGGGGAACTATTTCTGCCTCTTAAAAAACCTTGCAGATTTAAAGTGAGTGGAAACTGCATATACTTCTGATTTCTTTGCCTCTTCAAGTGGAACCAAAATTTTATTTCTTGCTGTCCTGGAAAGACGAGTTCCCTTGGGGCTACTGCCTACCTGACCGTCCTGACGTGTCTCTTGCTGTAGGGAGTGATGACTTTGAAAAGCAGCTCCATGGCTCCATTGATGCCAAGCATAGTTCCCGTGGTAACTACGGCAATAAAAGGAAAAAGCAGTCAGCTCTGAAGCAGGCAGCTGGCAACATTGCTTAGAAGAGATGTGGGGAAGAGTAGCTGCCCCTGGGGCTATGAGCTCTCTGGTCTCCCATCTGGACTCCACAGATCCCCTTACAAACACAGAAAGTGAAGCATAAAGCTGTCTGTGGACACAACCTGAGCCAAAATCAGGGGCAAAACCAGTCCTGCAGCTCTTTCCCAATTTCCCCAAAGCCTCTTTCCCTGTAGACATTGTACTCTCCAGAGGAAAAATCATAATTAAATAGGATCTTTTCCCAGAAAAGATGACAGAGCTCAAATTCATCCCACATTTCCCACATGCAACTCAGTAACAGTTCATTTCATAGAGGTTTAGAGAGCAGAGTTTTCTTCTGTGCTATTATTCAGCAGAGTGGAAGTGGGTTTGGGGGGCTTCTGAATCCAGTTTAATTTCATCTAGCCCAATTTTCCCTTTAACCCTTCACATTTTAACACACTAGGAATTTTTATAGATAGATTTTGCAATAGATTTTCCATACCTAATGCAAAGCCTCGGTGTTTAGCCAGACCTCCCCACTATGAGACAGGATACCTCTGTGTAATGAAGGAACAAATACAGCCCTGAAATATTAAATGGAAGCGACCAAGGTGAAAGGATCAGTAATCAACAGCAGCCAGAAGGAGCCCTGGCTGCCTGCCCATTGCTGGGTTTTGGCTGTTTTGTAGATATCTCCCAGTGGTCATCAGAGAGCTGCCAGAGGGCCCATCACCTCCTGCTGTCCTACCGCAACCCTGCCAAGCTGTCCTGTGATGGAAAGCCTTGCAAGGCCTGCCAGCTACATTCCCACTGGCTGGCAACTCATTAGAGACAGGGTGGTGGACAACGTTGCTCAAAATCATCCCGCTCCAGAGCAGGATGTGGGCAGCCACAAACATCTGGTGGCAATGAAGGGAGCAGCCCAGAGTAGGGCACGAGGTGAGACTCATCTTTACTGCTTCCATGCGTAAGCACCCTCAAGAGTTTTATATGGTTCTGACTTCCATAAACGTAATTTTTAAGGTTAGGAACATGTAATCCCCTGGTTTGCTATCACATCCACACAGATTTTCACCTAACCTCCCCTGCAGCTTCCCAGCTGGGCCACAGAACCCACAAATTCAAAGTTATTAATGGAGAGTGCTGGAGATACCTGGAGAGTAGCAGAGATGCTCCAGCAAAGGTGCAGAGCTGGGGTTCTGGGGTCTGACACTAACAGAAGGGAGGCCAGGCTGCAGTGTGCATCCTAAAAGCTCTGCAGAAACAGCAGCTGAACTGGAGCACAGGTGCACTGAAGCAGGGAGCAGGGAAGTGGGCAGATCATCATTTTGGGTGGGAGGCAGCACAGGGTCACCAAGCAGCTGTGGAACCCAAATAAAGGCAGATTTCATCTTCTGGCGTTGGCTGCATTTTCAGCCACACTCAGACTTTCAAATGCTGTTTATCACTGGGAGAGGGGTTGAGTGTTGAGGCTTGGCTGCTTGCCTGAGAAAGCCCAAAGCATGAAACCAGCTCCTGTCCAGGCAGAAGGCACCTGCAGGGCTGGGCGCCAGGAGAGCTAAATTTTAGGATGCGCATAGCAGACAGGATGGCCATCAAGAATTATCTGCTGGGTGAGGGATGTAGGGAAGGAGAGGAAAGGGTTAGAGTGAGCAAAAGGAAATTTGTGCTGACGAGCTCAGTGCTTCAGAGTGGGGAAAGCCTGTATGAATCTGTAATGATCCCAGGAGAGAATACTGGAAATGCCATTGCTTGAATCATTTAACATGAGGGCATTGCCAAGCAAGAAAAGCTGGGAGAGTGCACATCTGAGGGGATACTAGTCAAGAGCACAGGATCTAATATCTGCTTCCTGGGGGACCTTGAATAAGTAACAGATTTCCCTCTCCCTCTGCTTCTCCGCCCTCATGAAGCTGCTCTGAGGATCAATACAATCAACAATAGTGAGACATTTGGCTGTTATGGTAATGGGAACTGTATAGAGACTTAAGGTACCCAAGTCTCAGAGCAAAAGAATTGACTGTCTATATTCCAGAATAGGAGATCTTTGCCATGAATATTTTTCACTATAGCACTTTTATTTCCATAGCTCGCAGATGAAATGCACTGTAAAGGCTGCATAGGCCCCTTGAGGAGCACCTTTTTCTAAGGTTGTTCTGGCTTTTGTGCTTTTCTCTATATTAATGGTGCATGCAGGCACTAACCCTACAGGAACAATGTTTCTTTGCATTGAAATTACTAAAAAAGAACCCTGACGGTTGTCACACAGAGGAAAAGAGGAAAATCCTGGCACTCACCATTAGAAGCACAAACCCGCAGGACCCAGAGGCAGTGGGTGAGGTGCAGGTGGTGGCCCAGGCTTCTTCTTGTCAAGCTCAGTACTATATCAGTGGCTTCTGCCTTCTGCACTTTCAGCCCAAACTTCCTATCTGTGAAAAGCAAATAAGAATTAAAGTGTTGCAAAGGCCAGGTCGTTGCAGCAGTGCTGCTAAATATATTTCCACCAAACCTTATAACTCAAAATCTCATAACAAAGGCATTCAACTATATCAATGAGTTAAATCAGTATTAATCTTGCTGAAAACACTAAAAACATGGGATTTACTTTAAGTCACTCTAGATTAACACAGAACAGTTTGGATTGGAAGAGACCTTTACAGGACACCTAGTCCAAACTCCTCGCAATGAGTTGTACTAGACAAGGTTGCTCAAAGCCCAACCTGACCCTGGATGTTTCCAGGGATGGGGCATCCACCACCTCTCTGGGCAACCCCTGCCAGTGCCTCAACAGCGTCATCATAAAATATTTCTTCCTTACATCTTATCTGAATGCATCCTCTTTCAGTTTAAAACACTTACTCCTTGTCCTGTTGCAACAGGTCCTACTAAAAAGTCTGTCCCTTTTAACTACTGGAAGGCCATGATGAGGTTATCTTTACTTATGAGACCCCCCAAGAGCCCCCCAGCACTCAGCAGTACCTCGCTGGCCCACCCTGGCCAACAGCCGCAGCAGGGGCAGGAGGGTGCCGTGGTCAGGTGGCTCCGTCCGGGCAGCAGTGGCCAGGGCCTGCAGCAAAGCCTCGCTGCCCCCTTTGCTGATCACATAGTGAATTCTCCGTCCAGTGCCTGGGGAAAAGAGGAGACTGCTCAGAGCATCCCTTCCCTGAGCCACAGCTGTCACGAACCCTCAGCCCTCACAGAGCACACAGAGCTTCCATGGCCTTCACACAGTATTTGAGTGCCATGAACGCACAAGGGTTTGCAGAACCGGCCGTGGATCCCTGGACACACGGCTGGTGGCTGCGTGGTGGAACTGTGTGCTCTGCTGCCTGTTGCCACGACAGTGGTTGCCTCTCCAAACCCATGTAATGGAGAAGCTTTTCACTGTGCGTTGAAATGTGGCAGAGAGGGATAAGCAGAGACACTGACAGGTTTCAAAGCAGCAAAAGGCTCAGTGATCTTTCCTTAGATACTGGAAATTAAACAAGGAAAGAACTAAAGCTTCACTGGGCTTCTGCCAAATGAAAAGGAATCCTAGGGAAGCCTTGGGGATAGCTTTCAAATAAATGTAGGTCTCCAAAGAAACCATACTCTAACCCTGGGAGCCTTACTGTGTTAACAAACATTGATCCTGGCTCTGTGGTTGGGGGATGCTGCTCGTTCCGTTCCTAGAGGAGAGTAGGACCCCCTATGCTCCATGGAGGCCATCCTTCCACCCAGCTGAGGCACAGGGCTGCAGGGCTCCGAAAGAGAGGCCCAGATGGACAGGTGATGTGGGCCCCCACAGCCTGGCAGATTAGCTGGGTCGGGAATTGTTTAGCAGATGATATTTTTGTGGTGGAGCAGAAAGGAAAGGGAGCTTGATTATTTTTTTCAGTTCTTTTGCCAATACACTTATTTTTTCATGCTGCTTTGAGCACATAAAGCGACATCCATTCCCTGCGGCCCCAAGGTAGAAGTGCCTTTTGGAGAGAGGCTCAATCCTCTGCATTAGAGGATCCCCAGGCTGTGAAAAGTCAGGTTCCTTTCCCGGTCCCACAGTCCTCTCTCCAATGGCACTGGTGAACATTTCCAGTGGTTGACTGCCAAGGATTATGAAATGCCTTGCAACCTATGGGCATATTTGAAACTGAAAAGAAAAAGTTGAAACTTTCTCTGTATCTCTCTTTTTTTTTCTCTTTAACACACTGAATAAGCTCAGTTTTCCAAACACAGGAGTAAGGACTGCTTATCTATAAATACAATTTATATTTTTTTCACTTTGCAAAACCCCTGGCCAAGTTTGAATTCGATTATGAATTCCCTGACTTACTTGAGGACCCCCTTTCTGTGCTTGCCCACAGCCTTTGCCTCAGATTTTTGCTTCCTTACCCAGAGACAGTAGGTCAGTGAGGACGCTGAGAATGTTCAGGATGACATCCTTGTCGCAGGAGCTCTGAAACAGAAACACACCAAATTTAGGGATCAGTTCAGAACAGGGCACTTTGTGCTGCACAGGGCTGCAATGCATCATGCAGTTCAGAGGCACTGAGATCCTTGTTTGGATGCTGAGCACTTTTGTGCCATCTGGACAGTGAATATGTGGAAACGTATTGATGACACATTTTAAAAGCCTCTAACAGATCATACTACACAGTATTTAATACACAGTAGCATTTTTGTAGAACTTACATCTGAATTCTAAACTAAAGCTCTCTTTTTTGATCTGATCTGGCTACCCCAAAGGTGAGGAATCACATAGAAATGCTAAATGTGAGGTGGTTTTCCATGACAGCATTTCTCATTACTGGAGTTGAAGAACAATATATTTAAATTATATCAATCCCATCTACAAGAAAATTCTCCCATCTTTGCAGCTTCAACCACATGGAAGTCTTGACTATGAGGAGAAGAAAAATTCCTAAGCTTATTTTTGAACTACAATAATTTAATTTTAAGACCAAATTACCACCACGCTTTGACATGGCATATTCTGATTTAGAGTCACTTTAAATTTTGCATTATAGGAAATAAGGTATAATGCACATGATATCTACCATCCATCTGTGTGATACACTGGACCCCTTCTTTAACCCTCCTCTAAACAGATTTCAGTGCTATGATTCAAGAATTAATCACCAGTCTGTATTGCAACTTGAGGGATTTGGGTTAAGTCCTGCATGTGGTAATTTCTGAAGAGATACAACACTATACAAATTTCTAATATAATAAAAAATTTGCATTTGAATAACCTTGGTCCCAAAGAATCTCAGGATCACATCAACTATAACAGAATAACTTTATTTTCATTTAAATTATGACAGTAAGGTAACATTTCACAGATATATGGCTCCTATATTTCTGAATGTTGAACTGCTTCAGAAATTTAACCTACTGGTATCTCTTCTGGATATATGTGATTATTTTACCCCCCCAAACTGATTCAACCATTTTCTGACATATTTAACATTATGCAACTGAATATTTAAGACAAGGAGTTGAGAAGTAACACCTAGCAAAAAGAAACTCAAGAAAGAATAATAGGGATAATCTAATTCAGATCTGTAATAATGACCGTTAAAACAAATGGACACTTTTTTCCCAGTGGATCCCTGAAAAAGTGACAGCAGAAGCTGACAAGGTGCTGAGGATTGTGTAGATAATTAGGGAGCTGCAGTTCATACCTCCTCCTTTGTTACAGTTGAAGAGGGTATGCATGGAGTGAGACATGAGGATGAAGCAGGAAAATGATCAGTCTGCAGTCAGAGAAGGTGGCTGCCAGCCTGGAGAAACAGATTTCCACCCCTGTCACAGAAATCCTGTAGGATGCTTGGCAGCTCTGTGCAACCAAATCTCCTTCTGTACTGGCAAACTATATGTGCCATTTTCTGCACGGAATAACTACATTAGTCCCAATGTTTTCTAGCTTCTGTATCCTAAACCTTGTGTGTATTCTTAGATTTTTTTTTTTTTGGTCATAATTATTAACAAAAACCAACTCCAAATCTCTGAAAAACAAGGTTTCCCATCATAATGGTTTTGGCCAATTAGCAGTTCTACCAAGCTTTCACTGCTCAATACATATTTCATGGTGGCATAAATGAGCAACAGGAACAAGAGGTATCAGCAGGAGAGTGAGAGAAAAGAACAAGATGTGGTCAGGGAAGGGGAATGAAGACAAGAAGCAGAGTCAGGTGAGGATGAAATTGGAGCAAGCAATCAGAGAATCACTTCTGAAACGGGGACTCTGCAGAGGAGGGTCTGTGAGCACTGATGGCTTTCTAAAGGCTCACCTTGCTTTTACTCTTAGCTAAAACCAACTGGCAAAGTGCCTGTCTCATCCCCACCTCAGAGCTGGCCCTTGTCCAGAGAGACAGCCTGCTGTTTCTATTCATTATTGACTCAACAAGCAGAGGTCTCAGCACCGAATGTAAAAGTTCAGCCCTTTTATGATCCCTGTCGAAATAAAAAGGCTCGGTGTGATAGGATTACTGCTCCTTTCAGAGCCAAGACAAACAGAATATGTGGCTTTAATGGAACCCAGTAACTCTTGGTTCACCAAGTATTGCCACCCTCACCTTAGAGGAGCCCAGATTTGTGCTACTGGCTCAAGGGACCACACAGCAAAGAAAGTCTGCAGCAGGGTCAGAGCAGTTCTGAACACCATAACTCTTGGGTGAGACATACAGTTTTAGTCCTATGTTAATCTTCCTTATTCACGTCTTTGTTCATTTGAGCTGTCTCAAGTCTCCCAGACTAAACAAAGAACATTCAGAGGTCTCTTCCCAGGAGTTTCTTGGCATTTTTTACCAGAGGGACTTAAATGTCAGGGGCAGGTTGTCAGGAGTGATGAGTATCCATCAAATTTACTGACTCCAGGAAGACTTACTGTTCTCAACACCTTTTTAAATATCAGGGTTGCCTAAATCAGACTGTCCTCTGGTTTTGTCTTGCTGTCTCTCAGTATCCCTTTCCTCTGTAGGTGGATGGATTACACATTAAGGTTTCAGTAATGAAGTCTTCATTGATTTATGCTCCTATTACACTGGGTTGTTTATTTTAACTGATTGGATTGTGGGTTCCTAAGCCATTAACACAAATAGTGATGACATAAGATATCCTCTGACTTTCCACGCACTGTATCCAGGGACTCAGGCGAACAAAGAACTTCAGGGAACATGAAAGATCAACCTTTAAAATGTGAAAATTAAAGCTGGGTGATATTGCCAAATATTTTACCTGAGTATTTACTCTTGATATTTTAACACTAAAATTCTGTGTTGGTGCCTTACTGCTCCCCTTCTTCCTGCACACTAGTGAAGGAGTTGGATGACTCATGTGTTGGCTGAAACAGTGGATAAAACCCCAGACCCATTACAAATTCTAACACATTTCCCAGTAACTTTAGTGGCATCACTGAATAATACAGACTTCTGCAGAAGAACATAGCTCCCATTTATAATAGCAAGACAATACAGAAAAAAAACAACACTAAAGTTGCTATTGTCTTGCTAGATGGCATCTTGCCTGTTGAAAAGAAACAGATCAGATTTTGACTAATTAGCTTCGGGTTTTCAAAGTCATCAAAGATATTTGGACATTAAAATCTGTTAGAATCGATTGTTTAAATTATATACATAACAAACTCTTTGTTGATGAATTGTCAACATATTCATTCATAAAAAATATTCAGTAAATCTTTTCAAACAGTAAGTACAAATGAGAAAATCACAACTTGTTCCTGATCTAAAAAAGATGAATAGAGTAATTTCTTTAATGCAAATTTCTCACCCAGCTCTGGTAAAAATAAACACATTAGTTATTTTTATTGAAAGAGATGTTTGATGGTTTAAGAACAAACCATAACCAAAGAGAGGAGATAAGTAAAATTCCTCTTGCTAAGTATTTTCCATTCCTACCAGCACTTAAAAATGTTAGATTCAGCATCTACATGTGCACAGACTAATGGAGATGCATTTGTTGTATATGGGTGGAATAAGAGCAGAGAAAAGTTCCCAGAGGCTTAAGTTAGATTACAAAATCGCTGACCTCCTGCAGGATTTCACTAAAAGGATTTACAGTTAGAGCCAGATTGTTACCTATTACCACCAGCCTGTAGTTGCCTTTCACAGCTTGCAGCTAGACAAAGGCTAAGGTAGCAAAAACATCACTTTAAATATCAAGCACGGCTCTACTCTTTGGTCAGAGCCCCTCAAGTCCCTCAGCCGTACTCCAGCAAAGACTCCCGTCTTCCTCATCCAAGCAGGAGTATCACAGGGCTGAGCTCAGATGCATTTAATCAGCTCCTGGCTGAGAGCTCCTCTCTGAGCTTTTTCTGGGAACTAATCCCTGAAACACTGGGGTTAGCTTGGTGGAAGCTCCTCAGAGATAAACAGCAGCAGGATGGAGAAATCCAGGAATAAAAAAAATACCCCAGAACACCGTTGTTGATACGTTACAGGCAGCAAGTGATTAATTGGTGACATTGGGCTTGGAGGACAACAGCTCGATCCAAACATTTCTGACTGGCAGCTCAGGTTATTTCACTGACCCACGATTAAGCAGGGAACAGCTCCTGTCTCCTTGTCCTGCTCCTGGGAACATGCCAAGACCAGCTGTTATTTACTCAAGACAAGATTATAAAATTGCTACTAAGCCACAGTAACAGGTAACCTCAGGGAACTCTGAGGATGTTTTTCAAAAGACTCAGTAACCCAACAGAGGTGGGATTTTTCGTGTCCCACCTGGAGGATAGCAGCCATCAGTACCATTCCCCTTCCAGCACAGCCTTCAAACAAAAACTTCTCATAAGCTCAGTGTTTTGGACTTTTGTGTCTTTTGCCCAAAGGCAAGTATTTCTCCAAATGAGACACACAACCTACTGAGAGGGTTTGCTGGGAGTCTAAGCATTAATGCTGAAAAAAGGAGGACGCTCAGAAAGAAATCAAACAGCATTAATTTGTGCGGTGCGAGATTTACTAATAAATATTTTATTTGGGGAAAGAAATACAAAGCAGTTATTCCAATCACAAAAATAATGAATGCAAAATGAAAGAAGTTGCTTTTCCAAGACAACGCATAACAGGATTTCTACCAATACATCTTTTAAATTAATTGTTGAATTGTCTCACGAAGCTGTCAACTGCTTAGGAAAAAACTCCCAAACAAACAACAAAACAAAATAGTCTGATTTTAAAGAAAAGGTACTGCTGCGCTGGGCTAAAAAACTTCCAGACCTGTTTGTCTGGGTCTTTTTTAGTGAGGCTAAGAAGGAGGATGTCCAGTTCCAGGGTTTGTTTGTTTATTTGTTTGTTTGTTTATAAATAGCCTGTTTCTAAATACAGAAGCAGGGTTTGACCTGTCCAAAATATATCCTCCTCTCTTCTCTTTCCCTTAATAAATTTGCTCACACAAATAGCAGTCAGCAGCCCAACTGCCTGTGTAATGAGACTTACACCTGCAAGTCAGATTTCTCACTCTCTGCACTCAAAGCCTATTGAAGAGAAATTCTGGTGCAAAATTAATACCGGCTAAAATCAAGAGCAGGTTAGAGGCTGAGTAGCATTAGTCCTCACTATCTCCTGAGACCTCTAGAAAATATTGGGTTCTAATTACTCTCTTAATGCTTAAATCAGAGTCCTCTGCCAGCAAGGTAGAAGTGTCTACCAACCCCAACTCCTGGGCACAGCCACTCACCGCTGGCATTATGGATTTGCCAGCTGGATATCTTCTTCCCACAGCTGACTATCCAGCCTTACAATAACTGTGAAGCCAGGTTTGGTGCCTTATGTTCTGTGCTTTGTCAGAGTAAATTGCTTTTTCTAATTTAAGAGGAGCTAAAAATTCACACTTAAATAAGAGAGCAAAATACCCTGGAGAGTTTCTTGTCTGTATGCTCCCTTCCTCAGCCTCAATATTCAGTCAGCTAACCATGATTTCTCCTTGTTGGAAGGTTATTATCCACACTATTTGTTACATGGAGGTTTAGGGGGAAAAATCATTATTTCTGAAGGGGAAAAAGGGTTCAGGGACCTCTGAAATATCAGTAGGCAATCACAGAGTAAGGGAAGATTCCAATTAAAATTATTATAGCCTGAATTTTGTCATAACTGGAACACTTTCTTAATAATACTACCATCATCCAGCTTTAGAAGGATCTCAAGATATTATGATCAAGTTGCCTCTGCTCCCAAAATAGCCATCCAAACATCCTCAGCATCACCACAGGCGTCACCATCCTCTGAGGTGAATAGGACGCTCATTTCTTTGTCCAAAATCTGGATTTCCTCTTCTGAGGAGGCAGATAGGCCTGAGCAAGTCAGGAAACTCGGAGGAGACATGGAAGGAAAAGGGGCTATTTAAAGCCTTGGAGAGGAGGACCTTGCTGCTCTGGGAGTGTCCTAAGTGACCTCTTTAATCCTGGGAGAAAGGCGTCCACAGCTGTGGGGGATCACGTAGCCCTCAAACTGTACCCGGGGCAGCCAAGGGGCCTCCAGGGACAGGGCACGTGGCCTGGCAACTCCGTGCTCCCGTTCCCAAGCCTTGGAGATGAGTCCCTCTCGCCTGCCCTGGCCACCCCTGTGAGGCATGGCGAGCACCCCACTGAGCCAAGCGCCAGACATCTCCTTCCCTACTGATGCTTCACACCAAGCCAAGCCCAAAGCAGAAATTATGGGGTTTATATCAGAGAATACAGCATATACTCATTAAAAATGTCCCTCTCTCCAGCCTGCTGCAATCAGGTGGGTGGCTTTCTTCATGGCTTGCAGTGACCTGAAGGTCTGGGTTTTTCTCATCCTTGTTTGCTCTTGGGTGTGATAACCTGGAACATCTTTTTCAATAACATACCAGACCACTGCTGGGTGCAATTTTTCCAGCCTTTCACAATGGGTGGCAGCTTGTCCAGGTGGCTGAGCAGGAGTAGTGCCTCAAAGCAAACTTCTAACATGCAAAAGGACAGGGCTTTGCTCCTATTCACTGGGCTTCAGGACTTCTCAAAGGATACAGGCTACACTCTGCGGGACTGAACTGCTTCAAGGCAGAAATGGGCAAATTCCAAACTTACATCCCAATGTCTTCAAAACACTGAAGGTGTTGAGATGAAACAGCTTGGCTTGAGCTGATCTCTAGCCAAAATAACTTGGGGAATAACATGGTGGAAATCATCTGTGCCAAGGAATCTTACTAAATTTAATGCAGTAAATTGTACTATCATAACACCTTTCATCAGAAGATCATAGACTTCTAAATATTAGTTAACACCTGCCCAACAGCATACCTCATCAAGATCAGATTGTTTCTTATTTTCCTGGTGGGAAATATCACCCTGTGGTGGGAAATTCACTTAGTCAATACCTAAGAGGACGGCTGGCAGAGCCAGGATAGGTATTACAACAAAATGAAGCAGAAACACTGTGTGCATGGAAGTGCTGTGGCTCTCAATCACACACTTCCATTTATTTGTGGGGAGTTCAAAGATTTCCTTCCTTGAGATCAGTCTTCTCCCAACTTCCCCGAATTAAGTGCAGCAGAAAAAAAACTATCCCCTGCAAGGAATATTGATGCCAGACGGGGAGAAGAGCTACTCCCCACCAGTGGGTCCCAGAGCTATTTGAAAAGAGATTCATCCTTGTGCCAACGGATGAGGGAGATACTACATTTAATTAATCCATACAGGAGTTAGGAAGCACAGAGACCATGACCTGATCTTTTTCTAAAGGATGTTTTACTTGCTGTGTCAAAAAGACTCAAAGGTGTTTCACCTAACTTCACAGCAAGGTTGTTCATCTCAGTGCCACCCTATTAGTGTGTCACTCCAATAAAATATATTCACATTCAGATATCCGCAGGAATTATGGCCTGACAGATTTCACTATCTTGGATACTGTTGGCAAAGTAAACTTCTTTTTTTCTCTCTTTTTTCACGCCAAAGTTCCCTCAATGTTCTCAAAGAAAAGCTTGTCCTTGTGCAGAAGTTCCTCCTGATACAAAGTTCCTTTGTGTCACTTTCTCCTCTCACTAATGTGCCTCTAATAGAGCAATTACTTTATTATGCAGAAACGGTGGTAAAACACATTATTATATAACCCTCAAATGCTTCTGTCAAATTGGAAGTGTTAAAAGAATGAGGAAACTTTGAGATAAATCAAAA
Organism: Mystacornis crossleyi; assembly: GCA_013400655.1. NCBI lineage: Eukaryota > Metazoa > Chordata > Aves > Passeriformes > Timaliidae > Mystacornis > Mystacornis crossleyi. The sequence continues at coordinate 478,884 of VYZQ01039904.1, forward strand.
CACGTGATACTCTGCAAAAGGCTTTTAGACTTTCTTTTGAATATTTCTAATGTTCTTTTGGTAATTTCTACTGCAGATAAATTATCCCAGGTTTTATCTCTTCTTTCACAATAAGTTACCTGTGACACCTAAAGATTTTGACTGGATTTAATGTTGTATTATTCTCTTTTTTGCTCTTTTTAATCTATTTTTATTTTAATGCCAAGATTATCCTAGCATATGCCTTTCACACTCTCTTAATACGTTTCTGTAAGACATTAACCATTCTAGCACAATGAATTCTATGTGCATGCCAGCACCTAATGTTTATTGCTGTTTCTTGGATTTATTCCTGTATTTTATATTACTTTTGCTGTTACTGCACGAATTTAAAATATTAATGTTTCATTCAAATGCCACTCTGTTACAGATATTTAACACAACTGCCACCCAAATTTAATAGGGAGGGATCTGTTTTCTCCATTCAGTTTTAGGTTTATTTTCCCCTACCAACGACAAAAAAGCAGCATGAAATATGCTGCTGTCTTTCTTTTTGTGAAATTTGATGGGTGTCAGTCCAGAGAACACTTTGTATTTCAAAGAAGAAGCACATTTGGGAATTGACAAACTTTTTTACAAGCAATGGCATTTCTCAAAGTACAAGTGAGTCTGGAGAATCTTGGAAAATTTCCAGATGTACTCGCTTTTTAATAAAACCACAGATTTTTGAATGCTATAGCAAATGTGAGTATGTGCATGTGAAAATAAAGAGCCATAACGAAGGTGCTGCTATCCTTGCCTTCTCTGGGATGCTCCTGCTTGGACCACACATGATAAAGCCCAAGAATCCCTGTGTCTAACCTCAGTCTGCCCCAGAACTTGCCTGTGTTCAGTCGAGGCTTCTCTCTGCATTCCAGGGCAAACACTCCCACTTGCTACACATGACTCTGACATTGACTCGTACAGGCTGAGGATGGGGATCACTGTAAGGTACATCCCGGTTTAGAAAAACACCCGCCCTTTCTCTTGCCAAGACAAGTGTCCTTATGTGTCAGTCTACCCCTCTTCCAAAAGCGCCTTCTGGAACAGCCATGCAAATGCTTTTAATCAATCACATTTAATAACGATGACTGAGGTATGGGCAGTGCAGACAAGCCACTAATAACTATTGTTAGTCACAGCTTATTTTCTTCAGATGGAACCTGAAAGTGAAAATGATGAACCTATTTTTCCCATCCAGTCTAAGTGAAAAATCAAACAACAAACGAAACTCGGCATCCATAATGAATAGCAAACTGTGTTTTGAAATTCTAATGATTTAAAGTAATATTACCAGTAATGTAAAGCAGAATTTCTGTTTAACTGTATTGCTGAGACCCATCCGTCTAGATATAAACAACAATCTCTTAACAGCAAAGCCCTCAGTTCTCTGAAAAGGTTGCCAAGTTTTAAGAGGCATGACAGGGGTATGTCATTTTCCATCCAGAAGATAACAAAGCTTTTTATCTCCTTTATCTTCAGGCTACGGCCCATGCAAGACACCCAGCAGCAGCAAGCCAATGCCACCATGCTAAAGACAGGTATGTTTGGGGCTTTTTTTGGCCCTTGTTACTTCATTCAGTAGCTCAGAAGCATCTGCAAACTAAGTGTTGGTCAGTCAAGCTAAAAGACATTTTATTAGCTCCGTGAATGAGACCACGAGTGTTTTTGTGCTCCAGGAAAAGGAACAGGAGTTATACTTAAAAATACCCAGCTCTACACATTCTGCTGGGATCCCCTGTGGAGTTCACCCGACCAAACCCCTCGGGCTGTCTCTTCTGTGACTCTCTCACACGGGAATGGGCTGAGCATGCAATGGCACAATGGGCTGATCTCTCAGAGAAAGGTGAATTCTTCAGTGAATACCAAGTAGAAGATTTGATCTATGTCAGAATCTACCTCTGATGCCTGCATCCATTGCCAGCAGGCAGAGATCACCAAAAACTTGTTGTTGTGTCCTATTTTATTTAAGCAGGTTCCCAAGGAGACAAGTTGCTGTAATAGTGTTCTACAGGCTTTGTAGGACATAGCAGGGGACTCTCAGCTAGGGAGATTTCCAACTGTTTGATCACCCAGCCATGAAGACCTTTTAGACAAACACTCCAGAGTTTTCAGTCAGTGAGGTACAGCTGCTGCTGGGAGAGCTTTTGAAACAAGCTGTTAATAATCATGGTTTTCATCTCAAAGAGAAGTCGTTTTAATGCATCTCTGCATCCAGCTGTCCCCTTGAAGTCCCTGTGCATCGTGGGGAGATCAAATGACCTCAGCCATATGGGAAGAGCAATTGTCAAAGAAAACAAAGCCAGACACACATTCTCTTTCTGATTTGTCAGCTCCAGCTCTCTCCCCCACTTGCCGAACTTCAACATGGAGCAAGAGGCCATTCAAATTGCCGAAGATTGCCCCAAAGAGAAGGTCGGGTAAACCAGGGCGGTAATGCTGCTTTCCCCATGCCTCTGCAGAAACTCTCTCATATGTGTGGTGCTGGTTTATTCCTGGAAGAATTGAGGGTTGAAAGAGGCAGTTCAGTATGTTCCTCTGACTTCATCAGATCAGCATTTTAATCATAGGGAAAGGTCAGGTGGTCCATTCTCCCTCCTCCCCTCCTTTGAAGTGAGACAGGTGGGCATTCACCATGCCAAGCAAACTGCTTATGGGAGGATATCTCGCTCCCTGTCAATCTTCTGATTGCCAGGTTAATCCAGAATAAAATGGAGGGCCAGTTTTATCTTCACTGTAAATCTGCTGCTTTGACCTTTCATCAGGAATCCCATAAAAACCACAGAAGATGGCAGAGGATGACAGGCACTGCACTGATTTCATCCAGGCTGCATGAGTGTCATCTGCTCAGGGAGTGAGTTGTTCCACCCTTTAATTTGGGAAACAGTGAGAGCTAGATTCCCTTTGCCCTAACTTGACAGGTGAACCTTATCTCCATCTACTGTCCAAATGAAGAAAGCAGGAGGCACAGACATTGAATGAGTTTGATAGGGTCTGTAACAGCTCTGAAATAAAGCCCAGGGCTCTTGCTTTATCCATCAATACAGCATCATTCCCTCCTTTGAAAGGAAAGGAATAGGCACCAGAGAGTGCACTGAGCTGATAGGCCATGGGGAGAAGAGTCTGTCTCAGTTTACTACAAGGATCAAATTCCCACTGGGCCTGGTGGGAAAGCCTTTGCCTGTAAATTACACCAAAATTAATGTCCATAAAAGGCTTCTCAAAAGTTGATTGCAGTAAAACACAATGCTGTGGTGTTTCCATGACACAAAAATCCCCCATAGGTTTTGGTTCCAAAGCATCCCTTGTTGAAAGGCAGGGGGACAAAAGCCAATATTTTTTGGTAGAGCAGTTATTTCTCCCGCAGGACTTCTGTGTCAGAATTACTCAATTTTCTAATAAGAATCATCATGAAAGCTTTGCTGTTCTCATTAATTCCACCTCAACCTACACCACCTTTTGAAAATAAGGCTGTGTTCTTCCAGGAGAAGAGACCATGAGAAGAAAAAACCCATCCTTGTTCTCTAAACCCCTGAAGGGAAGAGGTTTAGCTCTGCCCATGGAATTTCTTATCAAGAAAATGTTATTCTATTAATCAATAGTTGGTCTAAAACACTAATTCTCTTTTTTGTAACTTAGTAGTGCCTGTGGGCAGATGAATCTCTACTATGTTATCTTTGTCCTCTCTAGAAGATATTTTATGGAATCAATGACAAATTTTTGATTTCTGAGACCTTGATTTCTGTATGGTGTGGTAGGTCCCCACTCAGTGAATCAAAAGTGGTAACAGCGCACAGATCAAAAGGAAATACTAAGTCATGGATATGAAAGTGCTCTGTCTCCATCCTCCTCTGGAGGAGAATGGCCAAGTTTCCCTTATTTTAAGAGACGATCTTCATCACATTAGACTTTCCTTCCCAAAACCGTACTAAGATGAATTGTTTTGCCTGTATGAAAAGGAGAAACGTTGTCTAGTTCTTGGAGATTTGAATCTCCACCCAAAGAATGCACCTAGATTATATTTACGTCAACTTCTCATAAAATGAAACAATCAGGGGAATAAACCCAGATTTTTAATAACAGAAAATGTCTACACATATTTTATTGATTTGGATTCATGTTCTTGCTTTGGAGTCATCTCAAATTAAACTGTATTTTCTGAAATAAGCTGTCTCTTCTGAAGCAGCAGCACAATAACACTTTCTGTGGCACACAAAGCTTCCAGAATTGCAGGCACCAGTGTCAACTGGGCTGGACAATGCAGCTGTGCAAGAACCTACCTCATTGCTCACCCCTAACACTCACTCCTCACCTGCTGCAGCAAACCTGGCTTCTCCCTGGGGAGAAGGGAGGCTGGCTGCTGAGATACTGCTGCTGCTCTCCTTGGAGGAGGTTGTTACTCCCTCTCACAGAATGCCTCGCCAATTCCCAGGAGCACCCTGGCCTCCCAGTTCCTTGGGGACCGGAATCAGCCTGCTTTGCCCGGGAATCACAGCTCCCCATCCTTCCCCGCGGAGATGAGCCGCGATCCCGGCGCGCAGAGCGGCTCCGCTGATGCATCAGCGCCTCTGTCCTCGGGCCCATTGGGCCTTGCGGGCAAACAGGTGCAAATAGACCGTCCGTGAGACAAGTGCTTATTAAAAGAACGGGGGAAGGCAGGAGGGAATTATTTTCTATCCTGGTCTGGTGAGACCAGCACAGTCACGAGAGCGGAGTCTGGCAGAGCCCAGCGACACGTGTGGGCACGTGGGGCGTGCCTGGATTTGGGATTCTCAGAGCCTGAGGGTCCCAGGTGGGCACGCACCAACCCTGACAGGGACACCTCTGCCCAGGATCACACCCAGTTCCATGAGGAGCTACCAGCAAAGGCTGCCTTATCTGCATTCCCACTGACTGCTTTTGGAGCTCTGAGGAAGGAGGGGCTTTTACCTGCACTTCCAGAAGCTTAAATCGCCCCAGATTTCATTGCAAGAGTAGTGATGGCATGAGTTGTGTTATCTATTTTGGCACAAACAGGAGTGATCACATAGAGGCAGCGTGTCTGTGATAACAACAACTCCAGGAGCAATTTCCAACCCTGCTACCCCAGACCAAGCAACAAAAAAATCCCTCCCCATCTCTTAAACTCCTGGTATGTGTATGAAATTGTTTTCTTTCTGTTAACACACATCAGTAAAATCTCTGCTGGTGCCAGTAGACACTGCTGGAGTCAACCATTATCAGCCCGTATGTTTTCCAGTACAAACAACTTTTTGTGTGCGCTTTGCTGAACATAATATAATAAACTTTAATTCAAAATGCCCACGAACACATTTTCTACCTCAGACATTTTTTTCCTATTATAGATAAAACCAAGAGGACTGGACCAATGCACTGAACAGAAAAATGTGTCTAAGTCATCACAACAAATGCAGTATAATATACTGAAAATAAGATTATGCTACACAAAGAAACACAAGTAAGACCTATTCAAACAAACTCCTCTCTGTATGAAAACATCTCTTCATATATTTCAAAGAAGGAAATTATTGAAACCTGAGAAAAAGAGAGGGTGGAAGTTTTCCATTGACATAAAAATATTAATTTAATGTATAAATACATCTGTAGGCATACAAAACACCTAGGGAGGCTAGATAACCACCAATAATTATTCTCAATATACAAATAGAGAAACAGATGTTTTTAACTGTATTTCCATACTGTATGTGAAAGATAAGTAGTTTAAACAAATGCATATACCTATCTCCACAATGTGGTTTACTCTATTAATTTGTTTGTGTCTGTAATGCAGTAGTTGTACCAAAATACGTGATATTGAGTTGCATGACATGGCATAATGTGCCATTATATTACATCCAAATAGTCTAAGTTAAACAGCTTGGCCATAAGCATAAAGTCAGCCCCTCAGCAGCTAAAAAGCACCAGTTTTAAAACATTCTTGATATTTCATTTGGTCCCCTAGAGTAACTGCTCTTTTTAATTTCCACATGACAACTTGTTTTATTTCACAAAACCTCTGCTTCAGGATGAGCAGTGCCTGCTGCCTGAAAAATCACCCCATACTGCATTTTGTCCTCATCATTTAGCATGTGGTTCTGTGCATTATTTATTTTGCAGGATCCAAGCCCTGCACTGAAAACGAATTATTAATTTGCTTCTCAATTTTTTTTTTAATT
>VYZQ01039905.1:20568-36500 GCA_013400655.1 Mystacornis crossleyi
TCTCAGCACTTTTCTTTTTTTTTTTTGACAGCATCTATCTGATGCTTGTTGGCTTTCCCACGGGAAACAAAACTGTTTTGATGCCTACAAAAGTATCAGAGCTGGATTTTTATAATGCACATCACTTCTTTGTTTTGGAAAAACATCTTCAGATTTCTATATCTTCAGGAGACCTTCAGTGCAGTAGCTGCTCCTCCAATTATTTCCATATTGCCAACTTTATAACTCCCATTCTTAAGCACTGGTCTTTTCAGGAACACTTCGTATCTTTAGTATTTAGACCTCTACTTAGATTCTCTAGAGGATGCTTGATTAGTTACAGATAAAGAAGAGTAAACTGTCTTAATAATGTAGCAAAGTATGGCATTTTCACATATTCCTCTTCTAAGAATTAAGCAGATAATGTTTGCCAGATGCTTTTCACAGAAAAAGCACTGCACAGGAACTAATTTTGCCAATTTAAGTGTTTCACAGAAAAGTGTTTCATGAAGTTCACACCAAGATCTAGATCCTCACGTCTGTTTTCACAGGTTTATGTGCAGACTGAGAAGAAAATGAAAAGAAGCACCTTGAAGGTGCATACAGTCCTTGCCTGAACAAAAGAGTTTCTGTGCTGCAGAGCTGTGTTCCCTATTTGAATGTTCAAGTAGACTGGAGAGAGGGAAGAAGCCATACCCCCAGATCCTTTGCGGTCTGGCCTGGCTGTGTGAGGGACTAAGTTGCACTTTCTTAATGGAAGTTGCATTGTGTTTCTTGTAGAATGACGAGAGGTAGAAGAATAATTTTTTCTTATCAGAATTCTATATAAATGTCAGTAGCTAAGTAAAACACATTTTATTTTCCTTCTAGGTATTCACATATTTGCTAAAGGAACCCCTGTGAGAAGCACACTTTGCATAAATATTCACAGTACTACAAAGCTTGCAGGTACAGGCAGGAAAAAACATTTGGGCACTGGCTGGAGGAGACATTCCAAAAGAGCAAAGAAAATGTCAGTACTTTTTAACCTTTTATCACTCTAAGCTCTTGTCAAAACCAGATATTTGTGAAGGCTGTTCTGATAACATAAACATCATTCTGTCTTGAAAGATTGTTCATGCAGATCAGATTAGCACCAGTGCTTCAATTAACATCTGCTGAAGCATTTTAAGTGGATGAAGCACTAGAAAGCCATAAAAAATCCAAGACAAATGTTCCAAACTCCGTTGAGTTTAAGATGTTGCACACTTTGTAATGTATTTAAACACTGGAGTTGGTACATACACAACATTTTGTCAATACTGTACTTCATACTTATCAGCAATAATTGTCGGCACACATTAAATAATCCTCTTGTATTGTATTTTACAGTCTTTGTAAATTTTGCAGAAGAGTATTGCCAAAAATTACTTGGATTTAAAAAAATATAAAATCTTTACTTTTAATGTCAAAATACTGTTCCAAAATGGTGTCTCTAAAACCAAAATATTATGGCCTATGTAGTACTTGACCTGATTTTAATAAGCCAGAGATAAAAGTCAATAACAAGATCTTGTGTTTTTTACATTCTGTTAGGGCCTAGCCAAAATCTGTAGATTGTCTTCCAGAAATGAAGTCAAACCATCCAACTCCTCAGTTTTCCCCTATTTGTTCAATAGTTAACATTGATTTTCTTTGGAATCTCCGTTGAGAGCACCAGGTGTCCATTTACAGTCCATTTAGCAGAAATACAGAAAGACCAAGAAGCATGCTCAGGAGCTCCATCTCCCCTCTAACACACGTTTGCACAGTGCAGCCAGAAACTGGTTGCAGAGAGCAGATAAAAGCTAACGAGGAGATAAGATCTCATATTTGGAAACTCCTGAACATCTTTTCATGCTCATATAACAGCACTTGATCTGGAGGGATATACTGCCAAATGGCACAACTCAAAGTACTTGCTCTGATACTCTTAGAAGTCTTTTGCCTTGCCATGTACGGAAGGCCCAATGTGTTACTCTCTGGAAGACTCTCTGCTGCTGGTTTCTGTGAAGTTCTGCCTTCAAATGGGTTTGACAGAACCCAGATTAAACAAAGTAAATTATTAAATGAGGTATGAAGGTAAAATAAGGACACTCCCTGCATGGTGATGCTACATTACTGTTTATACAGAACTTAAACAGGCTCTGCTGGTCATTAGAATATTTTCCTCTCCAACCAAAACACCAGAAGTTTCATCAAATTGAATAGTACTTACTTTTGTCATCATCGTAAGATCCTCCAGAGCTATTACTGTACCTAGATTCTAGTCGGGTATGTGCTCTGATGACATTACTGAACCTTCAAATACAAGAAAAAAACCTTCATTAAAAACACAGACTGACATTAAATATCTGGACTTTATCTTTACCCTAAAAAAAAAAAGGCATTTCCTTAAGCATGTACTTTTACACAAGAGTAGATGCCAATTGAATGTTAATGCTGATCCTTGCCACAAAACATGTTTGCAGCCAATTTATGAGAAGTTCTAACAGTGTGCTCCTGTGTCACAAGCTTTTAAAATTTAGCAAAGGGAAACTCTCGTGCTGCAAACGTGATTTTTTTGAAGCAAGAAACTGATAAGGATGAACTGAGATATAAACTGTTTGTAGCTAGTATTTGTCACAGATCATGTTCATGGGTAAAATCCCGCCAACTTGATAAAAAAGTAAAAGCATGGCGCTAATAATGCCAAGGTTGAGGGTTCGATCCCCATATGGGCCATTCACTTCAGAGTTGGACTCAGTGATCCTTGGGGGTGTCTTCCAGCTCAGAATATTCTGTGATTCTGTGACAAACTGGATATTCCACAGCCAAGCCCGCACAGGTACCAAGCAGGAAAAACTACAGCAGATAACCCTTCAAGAGGATAATTCAGCAAATGCCAGAGCAGACCTAATGGAAAAGTTAAGGGATACGAGAGCCAGAGCAAACTGTTCACAGCTGTCCTCAAATCTGCCACAGATTCCTGCTAAGCTTTTATTGGTGATCTCCTTTGACTTCCTCCACCTTGTGTTCTCAGGGTAATCAGGCCTGAAGTGGAATGAGAGGAGCCACACTGACAGCTCACATTCTAGTGATGATCTAAAAACATTACCATTCCTAAAAAGCTAGGAAACTAATTACAAATAACCATATATCAAACAAGACAAGATTGAAGATTTTCTAGACAAAATTCAATTCAATTTCTTACTAATGTTCACATACCTTAGTGCAGGGTATTTCACTATACATCAACATATTACATTGTCTCCAAAGTATGTGTCTCATAAGGAGGCAATAAATTCCTCGTGCAGTTGACAAAAAGGCATCGTGCACCATCCACTACATGGTATTCTATCTATGACCTTCATTATTTTGTATGTCTTGACACATGAAGTCAACATTAATGGACATTCTAAGGTTGACACACTGGTTTTGAAGTGCGGATGCACTTACAGCCGGCTTTGGTAGGAATTCAGGCAAATTATTCTCCTTTTTTTTTTCTGAGGTGTCTTTCAGCAGGATCCTGAATACCAATACCAGAACTTCGTAATTTCCCTTTCATTTTTATCATTAAGTCTCTGGCAGATCTGAATCCTAAAAACTTTTCTGGAGTCACATTTAAAACTTACATAAGACACAAAATCCCAACTTAAAATACTATAGGAGACATTTGCTCAACTTGGCTGTAAATCAACTGAATAAAAATGTATCTTAAAACTATACAGCCATATACATTTATGTAAAGAATAATAAAAAAATAATTCAGAGGAAAAACCAGTTTTATTATCTTTTTAAGTACATTTCTAGTGCATACGCTGAAAAACATCACTTAGAGTCAAATCTGCTTTACTATCAATTTGAAACCTTACTTAGCACAGAGTGACACTTTTTACTTACATTTAAATCCGCAGATACATACAACTAACCTGACAAAATGCTGCTTGTGTTTATAACATGTAGCAGGCAAGTAATTCAAAAGGTTCTGAAGTACAGAAAGGTTTGCTCACATAATTTTCTCTGTACCTCTAAGCCCCAAAACTTAGGAAAGGTGGGTTGGACTACTGAAGCAATACTAGTGACTATCAGTTACTAATGTAATACTAATACACTTACTGACAAATGCTATTATAAACTGTCCAAAGTTCTCTTACAAAAGTAAGAGTGTTTCTGTGAGAGAAACAACCTGTATGTCTGTGCTCTAGGATCTAATGGCCCTTAGGCTTTGCATTTATTCATTCATCATTTGTCAGTATGTACCATAAAGAGCAAAAGTCTAAACTGAATATATGATTTATAAGCAAGATATATTCCACAGCTGTCCTCTATCAGACATTTCATCCAGACAAAGGAGGTGTCCCTGCAGTCACTAGTATACATCTGCAAACTAAATTTTACTCACTGTCCATGAAATCAAATGGTGTGATCAAATCTGATTTTTCATAAAGATTTTAGTACTTATTATTTGGAGCACATTCCTGTTTTTTTCTTTCACTTTTGTGGATAATTCCTACAAAAACATGACCTACTTAGCACAATTCATTCAATGTAGGTTTAATAGTTGTTCCTTTACAATGTAGTTTTAAACAAGAGTCAGGAACTATAATCATGAGAATAGCTTTTTTTAAAAAAAATTATACATACTGGGATAACCCCACTCAGGACCAGTCTGAGCACCAGAGTTCCTCGCAATACAGTGCAGAACTTTGTCCAACATCTCAGTCTTAGCCTAGGAAAATTCTGGAGGAAAAAACCCCAAGCCACCAACCTTTCATCAGTCTCTTTCACCACTCTGTTCTCCTCTGCATCAGGAAAACTATCTTGGCCAGCTACAACAGTGTTACTGCTGGAGGTGGTTCCTGTATATGAGAGGTGAATAAGAACACCTGTTACATGCAGCAGACAGCATCTGCAAAGCAATAAAAGCCCATAATTTTAGGGTTTAACTGGTTTTTTAGCAGCCACAGTCAAAGTGACCATCTGAATAATACTTGCACATATGACTGAATGAACAGTCACTTCTACAGACCAGGACCTGCTTCCATGGCCGGATGGTGTAAAGTTCACATGCTTTGAGAAGTAGATTAACAGAATGATGGTCTTCTACTTCTTAAACTAAGCTCATGCTCAGGTGACATAGCCTATTGTTTTTCAAGGATTTGGCAAAACATTTACAAGGTTAAATGTGGGGTTGGTTCTTAAGTATATTCGACTACTGCAGCTTGGAAATAGCATTATGCCTTTCAAAACAGAACTGCCACACAAGTTTTCAGGAAACTCTGCTTGATGTATCTGCTAGTGGTCACCACATTGATGATAATTTCTTTTTCTCAGTAAAAGAACCACTAGAGAGTAGAGTTTTCTGAAGAGTGGCAGAATTCTGAACAGCATCAAATATCAGTAATATGCTATTAAGATAGTTAAGATAATTAAGCATATGTTAACAAAGTATATACACCATTAGGAATGTAATTTAGACATGCAACAAGGCCCTGAAAGTTGTACTTTATGAACACAGTTCTGAATGGATGGGTGTATTGGTTTGGCACAGCCTGGTTTTGGGTAGCAGGGGGGCCACAAAAATGGCTCCTGTGAGAAGCTGCTGGGAGCTTCCCACCATGTCCAGCAGAGCCAATGGCAGATGGCTCTGAAGATGGACATGCTGCTGGCCAGAACTGGGCCAATGAGAGAGGCTGGTAACACCTCTGTGATGACATATTTAAGAAGAAAATCAAAACAAAGTCATGGGTTTTTGCTGCTAGTCAGAGGAGAGGAGGAGGTGAGAACATGTGAGGGAAAACAACACGGTGACACCAAGGTCAGTGGAGAAGGAGGGGCAGGAGGTGCTCCAGGTGCCAGAGCCGAGGTCCCTCTGCAGGCCGTGGTGCAGCCCATGGTGAAGCAGCTGTGCCCCTGCAGCCCATGGGCCCACGGGGAATGCAGAGATCCACCCACAGCCCGTGGGGGAGGTGCCCGTGCCAGAGTGGGTGGGTGCCTGGAGGAGGCTGTGATCCAGTGGGAGACCCGATGGAGAGAGAGGGCCCTGCTCCCAGGCTGGAGCAGCCTGTCCTTGGAGGACTGCACCCCGTGGGGAGAGACCCACGGTGCAGCAGTTTTGGGAGGGCTGTGTGCCCGTGGGAGGGACTCACGCTGCAGCAGGGGCGGTTTGGCTGCTGCTCGTGAGAGGGGACCCACGCCAGGAAGCTCCCGGGGAACTGTCTCCCATGGGAGGGACCCCACGGCCTCAGAGGGAAGGACTCTTCTCCTGGAGCAGCAGAAGGAAATCCTGGTGATGGACTGACCAAACCCCCCTGCCCTGCCTCCCTGAGTTGTTGGTGGGAAAGACGGAGGGCCTGGGCGGGGAAGGTGTTTTAAGGGCTTATTTTACTTCTCATTACGCTTCTCTGATTCTGTTAGTAATAAATTTTACTTAGCAACTAAGGTTGAGCCTGTTTTGCCTTTGGAATATTTCTCCCGCTCTCCTTATCTCATTCATGAAGTCTCCGTTAACCCTTTTTCCTCTTTTCCCTCCTTTTACCCAGCTGTGATAGGGGAGGGTGAGGGAGCGACTCTCGTGGGTACCTGGCGCTGGGCCAGTGTCAAACCATGACAGTGGGAAAGTAAGAGATTGCTTTTTACAAAGAGATGAAGACTCAAAAGAGCAGGAGAGCATAAAGGAAACACATCCAGGCCATACCAGAAGCTGCAGCTGAGGCCTTGTTGCTGGCAGCAAAACGGTAAAAGGGAGGATTATCGCAGTGTTGGACTATGGGGTTCACTGGGTCGGTTTGCTGCAGCTCAAAAAGAAGTTCTTCCATTGTCTGAATAGTGTTATTGCGACACAGATATATTGCAACCTTCTTTATCTGTGGAAGAAAATAACAGTTGTTAAACTCTGAACAAAATGCATTTCCAAAGAAATAAATGAATTCAGAAATCACTGCAGTACTGAAACGATCGAGAATCCAGTGTTGCTCCTGGGCAGACACCACAACCACATACAGTTCATACAGAAATAAAACTTCTCACTTTGACATCAAGATCATTTCCCTAGCAGAGTGAGTCTATGATTTAGTCACTTCAAAGTTTTTGCTTACCATTCACAATTAACTGTTTAGGTACATAACTATATAACATGCACATCTACAAAACTGTAGCTGTGGCCCCAAAGATTAAGCCAGGCTCTGAGTTGCTACTTACATCTGTAAGAAAAGTAATAGCAAATGGAAGAAAGGCAGAGCAATTATGTATATAGACTTCATGCATCCTGATTTGAAATATCTGAGAGTATAATTTATAGAAACTTTGGAAATTTCTATGAATCTTTTAACAAGACCTCAAACCTGCACTGCAGCAATGAGGACTGTTGAGATACTGAGACCGAATTAGGCTGAATTCTTGAGGAAGAAAACCCTGATCACTATTAAAAGCAGAGACTCTCTCCAGCTCAGAAACACTTGATTCATAAACTGCTGGAGCTGGGAAACCATATGGGGAGGTATCTCTCTGTGCTTGCCTGCTTGTTTTTAAAGATGTCCCTAAACAGATGCTTATAAGGGGAGCTAATGTATTAGACTGAACTGTCTGTTGGCCTCACCAGTTATTGCTGTTCTTATACTCTTAAATACTTCCATTAAAATAACCTCCTTACTGCTTCTCTTTCCCCTCCTTTTTCTTTTTGCGTAGAGAAAATGCACATATGCAAAGTCTCTTTTACTGTGCTAAAAATTTCCCAGGGACTTTCCAGATACAAATCCATCTCCTTCCTGAGGCTCATTTCTGGTTGGGCTCACAGTGCCACTTTCAGCTTCTCTCACCCCTGAAGGGGTCATGTTCCCAACACTAAGTCTTTGCTGAAGAGGTTTCAGAGCTGTAAATATTCTAAGAAATCTTTCAGTACATAATGTGAAAGAATGGACAGCTCAGCAATTTGTACTGGGGAACTGGGAAAAAATGCTTAAAGGAAACATAAGAGACAAAGCAATTAATTTAGATGATGAAAAAGAATTAAAAAAATGTGAGTCAGGCATGCTTTTGGCTTGGACCCACACAGGGAGAACAGATGGCTGAAGGCACAAAGCAGCTGGTGACTGCCTCGGGGCACAGGGGCCTCCTAAAGGAGATGGGTAAACTCGCAATCCTGCAACTCTGTGGTCCTTTAAGCCCAGGTGACCTGGAACAGTGCTGATAAACTGCCCAAATGATCGTTATTTGCTAACGTGTATCTGTTATCTACATGATAATGGAAGACACATGTTTATGGTATCAGCAGTCTTGTGTAGTTAACAGAGTTAGGTAGGATTTCTTATCTGTAAACTCCAGGGCATTAGCAAAACACTGAGCAGATGCATGTGATAAGACCAGTGTATTTTCCTACTCCAGACAAAACTATCAGTGAAGGGGTGACTCATACGCACAGTCAGGCTTCCTAGAGAAGCTAAAAACTTTTCAGATTTTGCAAAATCAGAGAATCAGACTCTTAACTCAACATTCCAAAACACAGACTAACTGGGTGGTAGAAAACGGGAACCTTTGTCAGCTGCTGCCGCCACCAGCCACTGGAAGCCTGGGAGTGAGACCAGCGAAGTCCCACAGGCAAAACCGGAGATGCTGAGCAGATGAAGCTGGAGATGTCAGAACAGATTGCTCTCTTTGTGGAGTAAGAGGACTGTACTGTTCTGGAGGAGGACAGGGCTGTGAAAGCCAAGGCTTTGAGGCAAAGAAAGAATTTGAAGAAAGAAGTGCTCTGGGTTGGAGGGGGTTTGAAGAAAGGCTGCTCAGAGCTGTGGAATGAATGGCAACAGTTTTGGAGAAAGGAGGTGTTGAAAGCTTTAGGTTGGTAACTCTCTGGATGGGGGATAAGGTATGTGAGGGGCTCCTGGGCAAGAGGTGACAGGGTTATCAGGCTTTTCCAGTCAGGCTACAGATTTAGGAGTGAGACATATACTCAGCTCAGGACTCCTACTTCCTCTCAGAAAACTGCCCCTCTTCCTTGTGTAAGCTGTCAGAAATGTGGGCAACACATCTCATTTTGCGTCTTATCTCTAACAAGTGATTTCCACTTGTTGTCTGCCAACATAGTTCCTCCTGATGGACACCCCTTTCGGGCATAATCCCAAATCTGTCACACACTGTAGGATGAGTCAGGTTGGAAAGAACCGTGGAAGTCTCTCATCTAACCTCCTGCTCAAAGCATGGTCAGCACTGAACGGAAAGCCTCTGTCACAGCTGAGGGAAAGATCTTACTTCGGATCAACCCCTTTGTCTTCCTCTCATAAAAACCCTGAGCTTCTTCTTACATCAATTCCACGTTCAGATTTTTCGTCTTTTAACTAGTTAGACATATATATACACTGATCTGAGAATACAGAGCAGGGAACCCTACAATAAAAGGAAACTAACGGGATGACTACAGTACGATAACATCCTGAAGATTTTTATGGGCTTCTTTATTTTTCTTTATTCTAATATGCATAGCGGTCATCATAAACACTTTGGGCAAACTATTATTTCTTCAACTATAAATGAAGTATGTTTATGAGGCTTTTTAGATAAATTTCATCACATTAATAGTAATTTCAAATGTATTTCAGGGAAATCAGTGGAAAGAGGCTAACTAATAAAACAGCATATTGTAATTGTGCTGGAAAATTCTCTAAATTTAGATTCTGTTTCACTCAGCAACTGAGCAATAAGGAACATAGGAATGGAACTAGCCTGCTTTTCTCAGACAGCCCTGATTTTATTTTAACTTGAATAATAACAATATCCAGCACAGTTTGAGTTGCACATTGCAGCAACTGTTAGATAATTTATGACAGTCGTGTAGAGGCAGAAGTTGATATGGTAAGGAGCTTATAAAGGTTAACTATCTTCTGTCTCTTGAGATGTCCCACAGAGAGCTCTAGTCTGCAAAAGGAGAAGAGAACACAGCGTTTTCTGGCAATTTATGCTCAGCTTCTGTTGCTGTCCCCATACACAGACATGCAAAGTTTCTCTTTGCTTGAGAGAAGCCCACCTCCCACTTTCAATGAGGTGTTCTCCACTGGTGGAAACTGAGATTTGAACTACTCAATTCCTTTCTTTTAATTTCAGTTTCCTGGCACTTTTATTCCTGCCATTTAATTTTGTACAATGTGTTAGGGAATATGTTGGTATTTCTTGGTTTTGATACAGAAATTAATTTTCTGCAGGTGATAGCTGTTTTCCTCACCAAAACCTGTGTTATCAGCAGTAAATAAAAGAAAGTGCAAAGACTTACATAGGGTAAAAGGACGGTATCACTGCTAACACCACACAAACTAATGAGGAACTGCAGTGTTATCCTAAGGTTGTTACTCCATTTTTCATTGTTGGCCAAAGCATTCCAGACATTTTCCATCTCTGGTCCAGGAATTTCATCTCCATACTGCAAAGAATCATAGGCATACATTCCTTGAAATATGCAGACTTCCAAACTAAAGCATGTTCTTTTAGAGAATTTTCTCATGCAAAAAACCCCAGTGAAATACTGTAAAAAGTTATAAAACAGTATTTTAAAAAGCTGCCTGACAGAGTTCAGAGCATAAACTATATTTAAAACTATTTAGCTTCTGATCCACAGAAGGACTTAAATCATGTGAGAAAAAAAAGTCTTGAGGGCTGTAGATTCAAAAAAGTAATCCTAAAATCAAGTGGGTTTTGTCTGATTGGTACAGACTGTTCCAGTGTAAAACTTCTGGTACTAGAGGGAAGAACAAAAGTTTTACAGGTTAGTTTCTTTGTTTGATTTGCTTTTTTACCTTGGCTGTCATATACATGAGATTATTAAGAACGAGGGAGGTGGCCTCAGGTGAGCCCCAGCCATTGCCTTTTAGTCCACTTGTGACTGCTATTTCCCCATCCTTGTCCTTCAGTTCATCTTCTGGAGTGGTTGGGCTTGAGCCAGGGAGGAGCAGTCTGTTGTCTACCAGCTCAATATTATGAAGCCATGGTAGCAGATAGGTAAGCATGATCTGTCTTCCATTTGGATGTGTTGTTGGAAATCGCTGGCTTACCTCTAAAATAGTAAGAGTTGAAAAGGACAACATATTAATTTATGATGGAAACCCTAAATAC
Source organism: Mystacornis crossleyi (assembly GCA_013400655.1). Classification (NCBI taxonomy): domain Eukaryota; kingdom Metazoa; phylum Chordata; class Aves; order Passeriformes; family Timaliidae; genus Mystacornis; species Mystacornis crossleyi. The sequence continues at coordinate 31,645 of VYZQ01039905.1, forward strand.
ACTGTTTAAATAACGTTTCTGACGTTTGTTAGACTACCTGATGGTTTTTACCTTGCACACAAGCATACAAAAACATGTTCTTGAGCTTCCTGAAGAGAAACATTGATAATGTTTCATATGACCATAATAATGTTTTATATGACCATAATAGCAAGCAATTGGTCATGTCTTCTGTCTAAAATAACTAACACAGTCTGGGCTTAGAAACACAATGTCACCCCTTGTTACTGTGCCGTGTTATGTATTAAGTAAAGAAGAAGCCAATAAAGAGGAAAATGGATAATTCAGTCACTAGTAGTTACTCTAGAATTCCAAGAGCTTCTGGAGAACACACAAAAGTGATCTGCAGAATTACAAATGGCCTCCAGGTTTCTAAGCTATAGTTTAAGTAATAAAGCACTTATTATACTAAGTTGACAAAAAGAAGTCTTGCATATATTGGGATCCTATTTCCTGTGGGGAGGCCTATGAAATTCATAGTTGGCTGTCAGTTCAGGAGTGCTTGTATACAGCACTTTATACAGTTTATAAAAAAAGAACTAGCACTGTAAGGCAAAGGGATTTGGAAAATCTGGGATAAGAAATACAGCTTCCTGCCAAAGTGAGCCACATTATCTCTCTTTACCAGAAATCTTCTGTAAAATCAGTAGAGCAAACATTTCCTTTTTTTACTCATTGCCTGGTTTTTAAAAATCGTGAAGACACACACTGTTCTCTCCTCCTTATTATTCTAGATGTACAGAAAGGATCTCTCACTTGGACTGTAATATCCTGTAAATCTGAGGTTTTTTTAATGACACAGTCGTTACAGCAACATGAGTAGATGATAACAGTAATAATGAACAGCATTTGCTTAATGATAAACGAGCTATCAGAAGTTCCCTACATCAGCTATTTATAACTCATGGTATCTTGGGCACTGAGAAATGTAAGGATGATGTATTGTTCCTTTACTCTCCCTCCAGCCTCTACAGACTGAGTAAAAACAACAGAAAGGGATTTTAAGAGCCAGTTAAAATTCCCACAATTACAGACATTTGCATTCTGTTATTTAAAAACTAGAGCAACACATAAGATTAATTAAAACAGACAGATATGTCTCAAAACATCATTGTTCCCAGAAATGGTCTCAGCGTGGGCATATTCTGAATTGTACTCCTGCAGGTCTCATTCTTTAACATTTTTCTCAGTAATCCTGCAAATATATATTTCTGATAAAATTAAAAAACGCTGCAACATGCAGATGTGGCAAACAACAGAAGGTAGAGATCACTGAGAATGATTTGAATCACTGGTAGAACTGGACACAGGCAATCATCTGCCCAAAGTTAAAATCATATTTATATAAAATTAAGAAACATATCCTCAGAAGTATGATCTATATGAATGTATGTGTAAGAAGAATCACATGAGAACCCATTATAGTGGAGTTTGCCAATGTCATTTTAACTCATTAAGGGCACTTGTAAATTCAAAGTTACCCTAAGATCACATAAGTGGCACAGAGTCCCACAAAGAGGGTTTCTGTACTTTGTGTGAATACCTCTAGGAAATATATATTGGATTCCTAAATCTGATTTGACCTGAACCAGAATAAAAACAGGTCAAGCTAAATTTATAAACAGAACTGTGGTTCAAAATGGTAGCACTCTAGCATTTGTACAAAAATGTAAAGGAGATAGTAAGTCAAATAAATATAGGTACCTGAAAAAAGTGGAAGGGTAAGTTCAGGATACATCCGTGCTAGTTCATATGAAAGAAGGGCAAGTGAGACGCTGTAAAGAGGAGGCAATGGACCATGTGTCCCATACAAGATACTGCCTGGTCTTTGCTCAGCTACCTTTTTTGAATAAACAAAAAGCTTTGATTCGAGGATCTATAAAAGAAAAACAAAATTGAATGAGACAATAAAAATTCATTAAATCAGGAAATATCAGTATTTCAAGTTTAGCTATCAGAGAATGCTCTATATGTTTCAGAGTATATGCTCCAAAAGTGAAAGATAGTATAATATTCATTTTTATATAAATATTCTTGTAAGTATTTATAGCCAAGACAAAACTGATTGTTTGTTTTCAAAACAAAACTAATGTGCAAATAACAGTACTTTATAAGAAGTTCACCAAAAAAGTCTTCAAGGATAGGAGGAAAAAATAAGTAGCTGATACATGCCTGCATAAGTTGCATGGAAATTTCATAAATCTCTCTGTTGGTGTCAGATGCCTTGAACAGCACCAAATTTAAAAGTGTCACGATATCAAAAGGATAGTTCCTAGAAGAATAAATAGAACATTTTTGTGAATGCTGGTAAGGAATGCAGATTATATTCACTCTGATTTACTCTGTAATATGGTCTATAGAGGATGTCATCTTTCTTTCTCTGTTCTACCATCAGAATATGGGAAAGGGAGCTCTTATGAATACACGCTGCTTGATCAAAGGACCATCTGGTGAATGGGAAGAAAGAAAGGATTATTTATAATTACCTCAGACTAATGCTTAGGAATGCACTGAGTTACCCACAGTGAGAAATGCAATACCTGTGTCTGTAACTGTCAATTCATTTTAATTTATAGCATAAACTGTTGTACAGGACAGACCAACATCCATGAAAGAAAATGGGGAGCATGAAAATTTCCAGGGATAAAGAGTTTCTTAAGGCAAGCTACAATTAAAACTGTCCCCTTGGACAAAAGACACTATGTGTGACATGAACATTCTGAGGTATTAGACAACTCTATAAAAATAATTTTCAAAGAGTAAACGTGAAGAACTGCTTCCAAAAGTCTGCTATCTATAAAGTCAGCATCAATTGTAAGGTTAAACATATCAAAGTATTAGCTTACTGAGAATACTGTTAGAGGAGTAATTCCCACATCACAATACTTGGATTTGCACTAAATAGATTCCTGTTTACTCATGATGATTTGCAAATGCACTGATTGAATTGTGAACCATGGATATATCACCTTAGATGTCAGCTACAGTGCTCCTGGATGGCTGCAGGATGCCTGTTTGGACTTTTTAATATGGCAGATGCATGTGTGGCATGGGACATTCTTGGTAATTCCAAATACTAGCTGCAAGCAAAGCTCTTTAACCGGCTCTTTGCCCTTCCACTGCTTAAAAAATAAATACAGAAGAAAAGACATGAAGGGAAGTGGCTTTTTTGCAGAGAGCTGGATGGACACATCATCAGTGAGATACACTGATGCTCATTTTACAGGTAGTTTAAAGCAGTGGTCTCCTGATACATTTTGACAGATGACAGAGGAAAATCTATTAACAGCTTTCAAATATTAATAAAAATTGCCAGCTTGCTAGAAAGAGGACTTTCCCTTCAAAATAAATCATGAAGATCATACTCTCCATTTTTTACTGTAAGAATAGAAAAGATTCATTTCTAGGACACAGTGGGACAGGTAACACAATTTGAGGACAAAAGACTGGCTGAAACTGCTATGTTTCTATGCTCGTTAAAACAAAAACCCTGTTAACATAATTGGATTTGCAAACACAAAATTCCATGCATATTTTAAAAATCTCAATATAACGCAGTCTCTAGTCTAGATGTTGTTGCAAGAACAAAACAGTTTAGCAGAAAAACTATAGAACTCTTGACTTATTTTGATTTTCCAAATCCCAAGTATTTCTTTATTGAGTATTTCTCTACGCTGATCAGACATCTTGCCAAATAATTTTTGTGAAGATTAAATTTTCACATTTATTTTAATAAGATGCAAATTACTGCATTATTTAATTTCTCTATAAATTTTGTCTTTGAAAATAAAAAAGGGATAGCGTTTTGTGAAGGCCTGACACAAAAGCAATATTTGTATTCATGTCTTCATGTAGCTCGTGCTTGCTCAGCATTAGCAGTAATGATGATACCAGTTGACAGAAAAGGAACTAACCAAATCAAATGAAAGCCAGTTAGAAAAAGAACATGACTTTCAAGATAATGACAAGTCAAAATAATTATTTTCACGCTATTGACATTTAAAACATTTTTCCTTTTATAAATTCAATGAAAAACCATTCCAAATCTTTCGAAACCAGATTTATAACTTACATTCAAATAAAACTTGTAGTTTTTTTGTATCCTTCTGAGCAAAATAGCATCAAAATGCCCCAGATTTCAAATACACATAGTAAGAACATCTTCTACCAAGCCCATCCCTTTGTTTTCAGAATCATGAAAATCAAGCGATACAGTCCCCGAGAACTGTTTGAGAAAATATGAGTGTGACCAACAACTCCTTACAACACAGTGAGCTGAACCTTCGGTTTTCTCTACATTTGAAAGTGTAGATTAATAGATTAGTTATTACCTGCTTCCACACACAGTTGCAATGGCTTTGAAACACCCAGAGGCAAGCTGGTATGATCCTGTGTAACATCGATCTATAGCCCAGTTGAAGAGATTGATTTGATCAGGATTCAGCTCTAGCAACAGGACTACAACTTCACAGCCAAGCTGATGAACCTGAGCAAACATCAAAACATGATAATGAGGTCAGATATGTTCATTCTCTAAAATTCCTAGAGTGACACAGGCAAAACAGGGAGAAAATGGAAAATTGAAATATGTAAAAAGAAATGACATCATTGGTAATAAATTTATTCTAGGGATAGCAGAGTTGGAATGTGACTCAGGTTTCAATATTCACCACTTGAAAAAATGGTATGTACAAAGACTACATAAATGAAATATATTGTCCAAAATTAAGCACAACAACAACAACAAAAAAAGCAGAATCTTTGGAAAATCTAGGATACTTGATAGGTGTTCTTGGGTAACTTCCATTTATATCAGTTAACTGACTTGTTAATAGATTTCCTACTTCATGTGAATT
>VYZQ01039906.1:7549-18959 GCA_013400655.1 Mystacornis crossleyi
AGTGCAGGGGGACATCTCTCCTTTATGCTTGCTGTATTTTGATAGTGAACAGAACTTCTGAAAACAAAAATGAATGATGTTCTGGAGACCAGAAAGCATGAGAAATTGTAATAAAATGTCTTCCTGGTGTGTAGCTTCATGTATCAGGTTGCTTTCTACATATACAGATTATATATGTGTATACAAGTATAGACACATATAATTTGTTGTTCCATTAATTTTAGATATTTTCTAATATTAGAAATATTAGATAATTTCCAACACTTTTCATATCACAAATGAAAAAACAGACTATTNTCCCCAAATATTAAATTTCCATTTCAATCACATATTTTGGGTTTTTTGAAAGTTTTGAGGCTGAATTTTCTATTTAAATATCCTGTTTATGCCTCACCACTGATGTCCTGCATGTAACAGATCTTAATGTGGTCCTTTGCATTTTTGGGTTATATCTTGGCCATTACTCTTTCTTCATTGCAGTATGCTTAACAAACTGTTAAAAATAATGGTAGCTAGCAATGAAAAAGAGTGGTGCCCTTTAAGAGGTATTGTTTGAACTGATATTTAAAGATTCCTAATTCTCTGGGGTCAGGAAAGTAACGTTTTCATGTTTTTACAAGTCATTTTGCAGCAAGTCTTATATTGTCCAGAAATGATGTTTAAAATTTCAATCGCTTCTGGTTCTCTGTGCCACGTCACCTTGCAATTGCCCCCAAATTGTTTCTGAATCACGTTTCCTCTGGCAAGGAGTGGTAGCCCTCATTTTATATTACATTGTACAATGTACAGTGCTCTCACCCTACTCATAATAATGTTAATGTCAGAATGAAAAATGATAAAGCATAAATTAAATAGCAACCATATGTTTTCTGTAATACATCTTCTTTTGTTTTTTGACCCAGGTAAACAATTTCCTTATATCTCCTATTTAGATCTGCATTTTCTTCCTCCCAATTTGCCTCATAAACACCAGGGAGCAGGCATCCTGCCTGTGTCCAGACAAGGAGCTTGAACTTCAGGTAATACAAATTGATAGTGCTCATTGCTGTTAAACAGCTTCTTATTTTAATCAGGGAGCTTGTTAAATAATGTATCTTCCATCAGACTAAGGTCATTTTAGAGCTTTACAAACAAATTTGAGCTTCCAGTCTCTGTTATAAGAAAGAACAGCGAATATTTCCATGGGATTATTCTAGTAAACCCTTAGTAAATTATGCGAACAAATAAATGTTAAAAAATTCTACTGTTGAGCTCCTTAACCTCCTCCTCCCCAGACTCTTCCAGCAAGCAGAAAGTGCCCTGGGTATATCACATCTTCTAAAGAGGAGGCCATCCAAAAGCTACAGAAATCATTACAATAAAATACAAGCCACTAGTTTCCTCTGGTGCAGAAGGGAGTCTATCTATGGGCCAAGGACCTCTCCATGCGTGGATCTTTGGTACATAAGAGCACAGCCCAGCTGATGGGTCAATTATTGAAAAATTTCCAGGATACACTTCTATTCTTTTTCCCTGAGAGATGGTTTCTGAACTGTAGACACCTTTTTTTGGTTCCCACGGTCTGTTACAATGATGGGTCACTGGCAGCAGGGCAGTCAGGAGAGGCAACGTGTGTGTGAAGCAGAAGGTGATGTTCTCCAGGTAGCTTGAACAGCAATAGCGAGCACTGTGCAGGGCTCTGAGCACTGCTAGGGTGCTCTGCACATTTTGTGTAGTGAGTATTCCCACCTCCATACTGATGGAGCATCCCTGGCAGATTCTCTGTTCTGGTCTCACCTGGCTTCAAAAACCCACCCTCCCAGCCCTTTCTGTGGGATCCTTCCTGCCTATTTCACATTGACATTTAATCAAGTTCCCAGGAAAAAAAATCAAAAAAATTACAAAATCTTGTGTCTAGTTTCTCATACTTTTTGCTTTCTTTGTTCTTTGTGTCACTTTCAGCACCATTTTTGCTTAAGAATTTCCCCTGCTTACTGGTAAGGGCAGCTTCTCCTGTCATCTCCTCTATGTGACAAGGGATTTTTTATACAGTGTGGTGATGGATAGAAAAACACAACCAGACTTACTGTCACCAATGGTGTCACTGCACCACTGAAATGCATGAAGTAGTGATTTACTGAGAGGCAGGACCTACTTCCCAGTGGCAAACTGTGCTAGATCACTTTGTATTATCTAGTGAGATAATACAAGTGATCTAGCACAGTTTGCTGTTCCATTGGCTCTGATGCACAGACTCGTCCAATTAGATGAAAAATGAGGGTGAAATTCATAGAAGGGAAATAAAGTTAAGCATTTTGTCTCTCTGTCCTGATGAATAAGAAAGACAGCCGAGGAGAACATTTTAATAAAATGTCTTCTACATGTATATAATTTTCACCTCTGATTACAGGTAGAGTTTAAGGAAACAGCCTGGTCTTTATGCTTGGCTTTCAGAGAGCTAAAGGAGTCCACCCCGTGTGCTTAGTGCCAACCTGTGAGATGTAGCGGATATTAACACTACTTTTTTCTTCCATTTGATTTCACAATAATTATAGCTAAATACCACTGAAGTTATGCTAAACTTTCAGTTTCAGCATTTTACTGGTAATGTAGGTTTTTCAGAACTATAGTGTTTTTAGACGGATAAGCCATTTTTTAATCTGAATTCGGGTTTCTGTATACACTGAACAATAATCAGCTTGGCTTTCCTGGTAATTATACGTCAGTGGTTAAGACTGCAAGGAAAACTGAAAAAGCTGACTGAATAATGACTAAAGTCAACATTCATTATTTTTGGCTGTGGATGCCAGGTAAGAGATCTTAATTCTTTAACAGTTATATGAGAAATAATAAGCTAGATAGTGCAAGAATAATGAAGAGAAAGAGTTGTAAAACAATCCTATATTAAATGTCATGTACTCAGCACGTTCGGCTGATTAGATCTAGTGACAATATTTGTAAGACTTGCACAGGAAAGCAAAACCTTTCATACATTCTTTTTCTCTCTCTCTCTTTTNAAAGGCTTTGACTCAAGTCTGGAAATGTATTTTAAAAACCTGCACATACAATAGTAAAGACTGTTCTGATATATGCTCTTCAACCTCTGATCTAGATTTAAAAGGTCATTTGGACCTCAAGTAATAATTCTACCTATAAAGAAACACATTTCAGGGAGAGTGTTACTGAATTTGGCTGGAAATATCAAAGTGACATGGAAAAACAATAGGTACCAAGTTCTCTCTGTTTTTACTGAATAACTCTGTGAAGTTCTTGGAAAGTTCTGCCCTTTTGAACCTGAACCTGGAATTTGGCAAGGCAAGGTTTGGCACCTTGGAACATCTTTTAATTCTTAAAACAGATTAAGATCGATGCAGCCCTGCCTATTTGCAACTAAAGCGTAGCACTCTACTCAATAAGAAAATGGGATTTTGTTTAAAGTAATTTTTTCTTCCCCTTTCAAGGAATCCTTTAGTCAGCCTTCCAAACAGAAATATCTTTCTTTCATGCACACAATTCTGTTCTCTCTGGGACTCCCTTATTTTACTGTTTCCTTCTGAATACTTTGTGGCTTTTATCGCCTTGAATTTTTCCCACAGCTCCTTGCTTTCTGCTTCATCTTGCCATAAGTCATCCCTCACTCCGGTCATAGGAGGATCTGTGTGAAGTTCAGTCAGAAATCAGTTCACTCCACATGACCTTTCCACTCTTCAGACAGACAAACACCTGAGCTCTGTCCGAGCCATCGCTGTGTGGCCAGTACACCACAGCACTGAATCAGATTGAGAGAGAGCCTGAGCCCAGGCAAAGGCAAAGGGGCATCAGGTCATCACTGTACCTCAGTTCATAATCAGGCCTCGTTCTCCAGGCACAGCCACCAGCTGCAGCAAACTTGTGGTCCTTGTGCTTTGGTCTGTGTCAGATAGAATCTTTCAAGTCCTCTTCACAGCACACTATAAGATGTGCGTAGGGTACACCCTGTGCTACAAGACACGTGGCATTTGTCGTCATCTCCCTGCAGACTAACTCTAAAAATCACACACTGTCCAAAAGCTTCCAGCTTGTTCTTCTACTTCTTATGAGAACTCTGAGGTCTTTTGTACTTGAGCCTATTCTTGTAATAACATCTACAGAGACTCACTCACTGTTCACAGACAGCCAGGAAACAGTTTCTTGACTGTGGCTTACACATTCAGGCAAGGGCTAGACAAAAGCACAAGGGAACCCATTACCTCCTTTTCCAGTCTTTGGATGCCCTCTGTGTCTTAGTCTTGCTGGAAGATGGAGTAGTGAGGCCTGTCTAGTGCTGCCAGGATGAGATTATTCCATGCCTTAAGTTAAACACGTAAGCGTTTGAAGAATGGAGGTCATCATTCCTAAAGCTTTAATAAACTTTACAGTAGAAATAAGTTTCCCTTAACCCCATTTATTTAAACAATCCATATTGTTTTATATAGAGGAAACGATCCAATGCAAATACAGCTAAATATTTTAATGGTTTACACATTCATTTTAGAAAGTTTTCTTTTAATTTGTTAACTTTTGTTCCTTTGAACCAGCTCAACCTACTTATTTAATCCCTTGAGCTTTCAAGGGACAGCTTGCAGAAAGTTATATACACAAATATAACAAACATTTCAAATAAAGCACAATGCATAAAGCAGAGAAAGGGAAAAATTTGACAACAGCTGCTAGATTTAACACTAATAGTTTTGAAAGATTTTGGCTTAAAGGTTAAGAGTATCTTATGACAATAAGCAGACTTTGTATATAATGTCAACAGCCCTGTTGCAACATGTCCAGTTTTAATTTATTCTAGTTCGCTTGCATAAGAAAAATAATATAATTATGTATGTCTGGTTCATGACATTCAAGTTGGAAAAAATCAAATAAATCATGTGTTTTTTTTTTAAGAATAGCAACTTCTAAAGCCTTTGGCCTATGTCCCTTATTAACATTAGAGACATTTTTGTCTGAAAGTGATAACCTGAAAGCTTGCAAGACTTTATTTATTTTTGATCAGATTTCATCTTTCTTGAGCCTCTTTGCTTCCGAATATGCTAGTGGTAACCAGTATCCTCCTTAGTCTTTCTTTTCTTTTTCTTTTTATATCCAAAGAACATTGAAAATTATATCAATTACCTGATTAGCAAAAAGTTAAGGCTATAAGGGCTGCACTCATTAAACTTTGAGGCTCAATTTGGACTAGCTAAGTATGCTGAACATTTGGAAAAAATTTTATTCCCTGCTTATATTGCTCTTATAATGGAAAAGTAACCCAAGGGATATTAAAACTATTTTTCAGTCACATATTATAGCATATACTATATTTTAGTATATTTCCTAAGATTAGTCATCAGTAAAACTTTTTATTTTCATATATGTATTAAAATAGAAGGAAAAAATACTCTTTTTTAGTCATATTCTTATCTGATAAAGAGCAGCTTCACATTAATCCCCTCTGTGAAGCTTTGTACATGAGAGGTGGAATTCATATCACATGATTTTAGAGATGATGATTTAGATGTGCAACACAGATGATTAGTATAAACTAATTTTAGTCTTCTATTAAGCTTATATTTGGGGCAATTAGGCACTTTTATAGTATGATACACACATCTGTCTGTGGGAAAGCTGGCCTTTATCTTTCTTTTGACTCTGAAGGAAAACCAGAGTGTGGTTTACTTTAGGTGTATAATTTCCAGGAAGATTTTGGTATAGGTGAAGTGAAGCCCAGTCCAGGTGGAGATTTGTACTTTTAATACGTATTACCACATCTACTTTGAATAAAAATAGCAATACATTTTAATGGTTTCAAATAAGGCTTTTCAGACCTTAACAGGGTGAACTAGTGTTTAGAGTTTTTTATCTGCATTTGTTTTACACAAAGGAACTACTCTGGCTTCAGTTGAAAATTTCCTGACCTAGAGGAGATTAAATGAAATCAAAATCTCAGTAAGGGAAAGATGAGATAGTACAGTGATGGATGACAAAAATAACATCTAGTATAGAGCACACAGGCTTAGCATGAAATGTGCATGGAGAGCTTGGGAAGTACACTAGTGACATGTATCTGTGTAATGGTTCCAAAGCATTTTCCTTTGGATGATATTAAGACTTTATAAAACAAACATATGCTCATGCTAATACTGTTTTGAAGTAAATGTATTAATGCAAAAATGTCCAAACAAATGTGCCAGATTTCCTCAGGGTTTGACTCCCACAGCAGCAAAATAAGTAGTCCAGAGTGTTTGAAGCACTTTTCATGGGAGTATTTTTACCATGCCAAAAGGCAAGCAGGAGCACTGTGGCAATGCAGAAACCTCCACAGCAAAGCTATTCCTGCAGCCTGGAGGGGGAAGAGTCCAAGTGTCCTTTTTCTTGGGCATATGATGCAAGAGAACCAGAGTAGGTTTGCTTTACAGAGGGGAGTTGTAAGAAATATATGAGGGACAGAGACCGTGAAAACCTAATTTATGAGAAGAGGTCAAGAGACAGGCTAATCCATGCCTTTAGTAGGCAGACCTATGCCTTTGCAGGCACATCGGTGCACTATCACTGTATTAAATCAAAAGAAATTGGCCTCAGTACAAGGGGTATGTCAGGACCTCCCCATCATGTGTACCAGCACAGGCACAGGAGCTGCATGTTCTCCAAATCCCAGGGACCTGCACTGCATCACATAAAACCAACCCCACCTTTATTCTCAAAAATTGAAAGACCCATGAGCAGACACAGCGTGATAATGTCACCGTGGCTGGTTTTGTTTCTTCGTGTTTCACAGTGGTTATGCAAATGTCATTTTGTGGAGAAATATGTTTTCAATAAATAAACTTGTTTCTTGGTTTGCTACCAGTTCAATCCTCAGACTTTCCCACCAGGTCCAAATCTGCCATTAGGAAAAATGCTGGTAAACCTGGGCTGGCCAACCCAGGCAGTCAGGGTACAAACCCCTGGAGATGATCCTGCGATGATAAAAAGGTTAAGCCAGAGTTTTGCAGGCAGAGGACTGAATCAAGCACTTATTAACCAGATGATCTTGTTACTCCTATAAAGAGCCTTGGATAAAAATGTACATTTAAAACTCTTTATCTGCTATATATGCCAGACTTGGATTTACTAGAGCAGAGAGAGAAAAAATAGAAGAGGAAATGCTGAGGGAACTCTAGCCGCTCCCATTACTACTCATTAGTTCAGCACATAAAATTGCAGTCCCTGCTGCAAACCCAAGTTCACTGCCTCTCCTTCCATACTGGCCTTTGTTCCCTGCCCAAGTAAGTCCAATACTATCCAAATAAGCGTGCAGGTATATATCGGGTGGAGTTCATGGTTTGTGTATGTGTGTGAGTATATACACACACACGTATAAATACATATTCCTTTATATATCCATACATATCACATTATCTTTCCTAATAAATAACTCGCTTTTCTTAATAATTTTTCATCCTTTTCCTTAGTAAAATGTTAAATTACTGGTTTTTTCTTTCTTACTTTCTTTATAGGGGTCAGACTGCATTGTTGAATTGCTTTAAATCCTGACTCAGGAACATGTCAAGAAGTTATAAAACAGTACTGTTGATGGAGCAGCCTAGCGCTGATAGGAGAGCTATTGATTGCAGATCTACTTTTAGATTGGATTTGTGCTCTGCAGTCCTTTTACCTGGTCATAAAATATAAGTGGGGGTTTACAAAAAAATAGCAGTCCACTTAGGAAGTCTCTTAACAGGTTTTTTGAGCTTAAATGTACATTCCTTTAAGTACCTGTTAATTACTTTACTGTGATGATGCGCACCTGTACAATGTCAGACTGCCCACAGAGCTCATTGTTAACCTGCCTGTCAGCCATTTACTGCTCATGATTCACAGTCTAGGGGTCTAGGATTATTGTCTACTGGGAATTATGTTTTAGTAGTACAATAGTGTGCTGGAGATGTCTTAATGGCTGCTCAAGTGAGATTGTTATAATGCCCGCATTGTTGTTTTAGCCAGTACACAGCCCAATTGCTTTTTAAGTTATGGCATCAGCAAGCCCCAGGTCATCTGCACCTAAATCATATGCACATATCTGAAATGTTGATGTGGTAACTGGTAGCAATGTATACAATACTTTTAACCTCCAATTTGGTGGGTGCTTAGGATCATATTATATGAAGTGTGCGTGTATGCTTCAACCTTTAGGGCTACAGCAAGCTTTGCTGATTTTAAATGTCATCATAAATTTTGACTTGAACAGCTCACCTCAGCTCATGTACAGCTTTCCCCTTGATAAGCCAGAGAATAAAGAGCATAAGTGGTTTGCATTCAAACAGTTGCATACCTCCTGCATGGGTTTGCTCATGAGTTTGCTAGAAAGGTGTTTAGATGAGTGGAGATGGAGGGTACAGACACCATTTCTTAAACTTCTCCCACTTACATCAACTACCCCTGCACTGCGCACATGTGCACACACACACAGACAAATAAATACACATATAGTCACCTATGCATGCTGTACCCCAGGAAAATAGCATTGGGAGACTGTAGAAACTCCAGTTTCTGACGTTCTGCCGGTTCCTTCCCTCCACCACCACCACCCAGCAAGAGCCTGAGCTCGTTGGCTGAGTTCTCCAGGGAACAGCAGGAGCTGTTAGGTACTCATCTTTGAATTCACTGCCAATGTGTCTGTGGCACTTAGATGAGGCCTTGAGCAGCATTATTTCTTTTCAAAGTCATAACCATCAGGTTAAACTATCCTGATTTTTTTTTGATGATGTGCAGACATTGCAATACTCAACTAGATCTAAAAAGTAACTAAAGAATTTCTAATGGGTTTGGAGTCTACAAAGACTCCAGGCAGAACTTGTAACTTGAGCTGATTGGAAATATTGGATCTTTCCCACAGAAAAAGCAAAACAATATTCCTAAAACATAACAGAAACGAGAACATATACACCACCCCCTACCTCAAATTTTCCACTGAAAAGATGAAGAATGCAAAAACTTTGCCTAATCATTCCAGTTCTTTCTCAACAACAACAAAAAAATCCTTTTCTAGTTAAAAACCCCTATCAGTAACTCCTCCCCTCAATTTTCAGCTCTAAGAAAATTTGAAGGAAATTGTTTTAACTGAACCCATTGAAATATCAAGAGCTTGACTGGAGAAAATTTTGCATACTTCAAGACATCTGATCTAACCTAGTATCATATAAATAGGACTCATCTGCATTAAATGGGATTTGTATTCCAAAAGTATTGAGGCAAATATTGCCTCCTTGCCATCACTGAAACATCCAATTATCAGCTTTCCCTTTTATCAAAAACACAGAACTGGAATTTTGAATAGATTGTATTTTCCTTGCGTTGAAATTTTTACAGAGAATGAGCCTAACACATTGACTTGGGCAGGGGAAGAGGTGATTCAGGGAAACAAGGAGGGAAGGCAGGAAGAAGAGATTTTCGTAAGTGCTTAATGCAGACTTTTTTCCCTGCTTTAAAAATAAGAATTTTAACTTAGTATTCAATGGGATCATAATAAGAGCAACTCTGAGCACTTTGGAAAAAAATCACACTCCCCAATGTTATTAATATGAGTCATAATTAGGGATGGAACATTTGATCCAAACCCCAATTAACTTCAGGGGAAATTTGGATCCAAACTTTATGGCTTGAATTTATTCGTATGCTGAGCCAAGACAGAACTCCTGACCCAGTACTGTGCAATCCCTCTCCCATTAACAAATCCTTTGGGGAATTAGAGATGCATATCTGGTTCAAGGTCTGACATTTGTGGTTTGGAGCTTGTTTGACAGTATATCTTATACATAAAGAGCACTTTTCACCTCAAAATGCCATTTGTGCTTTAAAATATGCATCTGTATAGGAGGCTGATTTTTAAGAAGAATCAGTAGAGCAAAGTGATCTGCTTTCTTCATCATGTTTGTAAATAAAATGAAAATATTTACAAATTACCGAAGTTCTCAGAACTTTCTGTCTTTCAAGTAAAAAAATTCTCCCTGAAGTACTAGGTGCATTTTCCAGTTCAGGAAATGATCCTGAGGATCTGACTATTTTTCTAGATCATGAGGAATCACACTGGTTTCAGTTAGAGTATTCATTAAGCAAGTCACTTCCCAGTCTGAAGATGTGTGGGTAAATTAGGTTTTAGCATCACAGACAGACCTGGGAAATGTACTTGCTAAACCAAGACTTTGTAAGACCATTTTCTGCTTCTGTTGGTGTCATCTGACAATGAGATCTCCAGGGAGGTTCAGAAGGAGACTCAGGTGGTTATACATTGAAAGTTTTATTCTAACATCTGTAAAATGAACTTTAACACTGCATGGACCCTGGAATGCATTAGAAAATATTTTATTTCCCACAAGGAAAATTAACTAAAACAAACAAAAACTGACATTAAACATAATTGAATGTCACCCAATTTTATGTAGCTTTGGTCAGATAGACTATAACCTGATACATTTTTTCTCTCACTCTATCTAAATATCTTGTTCAAAATTACTGCAAAATATGTCTTTGGGACGGAAATTGTTAATTTTTTATGAGAATTATTGTTCTGAAAGAGTTAAAGCTGTTTTCTTAACTTATGAACTCAAGGAAGAGTTATGTATAATCTTTTTTCCCACCTTTGCAGTCAATGAATCAGTCATTAATCGCAGAGTATATACAAATATTGAAGAGGCAGCAGCATCCACAGCATAAAGCATTTGCCTCCAGAAGAATTTCTTCTCTTCTTAGCCGAGCTGTGTAACTTGAGTCACTTTTAACTCTGCATGCCTCAGTTTCCAGTGTTGTAACGTGTCATGTATTTTTTAGGGAGATAATGTGCACTGTGGATGGGAAGTTCAACACAGGAGTTGTGCTTTCAAGTTTGTGATAGCAGGCTTAGGGCCTAAGTAGGACAGAATATGAAAGTGATGGTAGGACCTGCCTTTTGTACAGGCAGTGGAAACACTTGAATTTTCATCTACAGCAGGACTGCAAGATGGAACAACAATAATATTCCAAGGGACTGGTCTGACAATACAGAGGATCACAGGGCAGTGTTCAGAAGCGTACATGGCATATAGTTTTGGTCCATAATTAAATTAATTGCATATTGCACTGTTATGTTGCACAGGGGTAAACATGTCCTCCAGCTGTGCTGCAGGGCAAGGAGATAATTCAGACAGAGCAGCAGAGGCACAAGGGTGGGCTGAAGCAGTCCTGAGTAATCCAGACTGGAACCACTTCAGCACACGGACAATTAACCTGGGTCTGCCTGCACTGACTGACGCGGGCAGCCAGATTTCCACCAGTAACATTTAAGAACCTAAAAATTCTTACTCATTTCCCATTTTCCCAAAGACTGGCAAAGAATTTGGAGTCCAGCTCTTCTCACTTTCACAACACATCTAGCTCCAAGGACTATGGGCAGCTGTTGCAGTGGGGTGGC